>JAQLOL010000019.1:1586239-1596331 GCA_029783665.1 Naso thynnoides
CTGTTTCTATGCAAAGTGTATGTAATTTAACTATCGATTACATACAGCTTTTCCACCCAGAGCACATCAGTTTGGGTCTCGCCACTACGCCCCGGCAATACAACGTTGCCTGCAGGCTGCACGCTACTCGCTAGGTAGTGTCGTAATGCTAACGCTCGTTTTCAGTCAAACCAACCAACTTTTGCAATATAACGTTACTTTGCTCAGTCACCAGCTTATAAAATATCGAGCCAATTCACAGTTCTAGCTTAATGTTCATTCAGCAAATAGTTATACCAACCTGTCAAAATACCGGAGTCTCAGCTGCTCATTCTCTATTGCTAGCTTACTAGCCACTTCCTGGTTACGACTCCTTTTTCACTGACGTGTACCGTAGTGTACGTGTGTGATGTCATCAATTTTCTTGTTGCTTGATTATCATGCTAAATACAATAGATGCAGTGTATCAAAATTCGCGAGAAGAAAAGAAAGCGCAAATATGACTTCGTAGAGGGAAATATGTCCTTTTATTGAAATATATAATATGAACTTCTTGTGTAGGAGTGTGCAGCGGACAGTTTGATGATCCGAAATAAATCAATAGTACAAAGATGACTAGAGTTATACAAACATTAACATCATAGCCTCTATTTGACACTGGACAGCTGCATGCATGAATGACTAAGCCCTGTGAATTATACCATTACACCACCAAATTCCAAATGTGGACCATTTTACATAAATGCCCTCAACCAGATATTTACCCCATAGGCAAAATAAGGCTATGGTAGGAAGACGCATAGCCATTTTCTTAAACGTACCATAATGAGGTCAAGAGGCAGAGCCTTAGGAGAAAAAAAAATCCAACCTTTGGCTTCTCAGTTACAGATTTAGGGTAACATTTTTAACACTGCTCTGACCATTATTCACAAAGGAGCTGACATGAGAAGGTACAGGTACGAGTGGCAGAGGAGATTGAAATACACATTAAAGATCACAGTTGATGGCTTCAACAAATGTGACTGATGTACATTTCTGTTCTACCCTTTCCCAATCACTTAATCTTGGGTACTCTTCCATCACCTCTGCTGGCATGAACAAAATAAGAACATGAAAACAAACTTAATTTTTTATTGTAATAAATGAAATATATTTCTTAGCCACATGAACTTTGGTCAACATGTAAAACTGTTAGTCTTAATATGCCAAACAAATCGTCTTCTTAGATTGGCTGGAGTTGCTAATTAAGACATGAAATCGATTCAAGCTTAAAGTCAATTTCCAGATTAAATCTGCTCTGTACAGAAGGTCTGGCTTTCTGTTGCAGAAGGTTATTTGTCCAGAGTTTACTTGCTGACAATGTGAGCTGTAGATTTATTAACTGCAAGCAAAGAAAGAGTGCTCAAAAATATTGCTGTTTATTTTATTTAACACATCCCAATTATTTTTCAAAAAGGCCTTCAAAATATCTTTGCCCCAATGCAAGTTTCAAATAAACACCCAAACATTGTCAAAACACTTCTGGCTTTGACTGCTATGCTTTACAAGGTGAACATTGGCCTCAGAGACCAAGAACCAAAAAAAACAAGAACAAAATACGCTGTTCAATAAGGATCGATTTAACACTTGAACCAGACCCTATGAAGCATGTTGTCCTTGAAATTATTTCAAATCAGCTGTAGCAGAAAATAAAAAGGTTTCAATCCTTTTTGTAACTAGGTGCCCAGCGACTGTACAGGTTTCTGTCTTTTAAGTGCTGTTTATAGTAGATTCCATTAAAAAAAAATAAAATAAAAAAATACAGACTTGGCAACAGGTGAGGTAAAGCAAGAGACAAAACACCCTGATTAATCTCCCACATTCCCCAGCATGTTCCCCTTCATCCATCTGCCGATCCTACTTGAATTACTCATGAGAAACAGGTACAAGGACTGAAGCAAGAGGGCACGTCGACCCCAGAAATAATGAATATTCTTACAAAAAAAATGTCAAAAACATTGATTAATCAGATGAAGGGAACTGAACGCCCAGGCCACTCTTTAGTCTACTTCCACCAAACGTCAACGCTGGTTTATGTAATGACAACATTTTCAAGAGAGGAACAGGTAAACTTTAGATTGCCAGCATGCCCAGTTTCAGGCTGAACACGCTGGAGCAGAAACAGGGTGCAAGAATCTGTAAACACCCCCCTCCTTCTTCTCCTCCCCCTCCTTCTTCTCCTCCCCCTTCCTCCTTCTCCTTCTCCTCCCCTCTCCAGGATTAATTCTTGATGACTCCTCCATCTCCTTCACTTACAAAACGCTTTCGCCCTCTGGTGGAAGAAACACAATTCGAGAGATGTCAGTGTAATATTAAGGTGCACGTTGAAATTTTAACAGTTAAGCTGGTTAAATTTTTATATTATTCTCATTGTGAACAAATCCTGTGAAAATACCAAAAGTGAGAATAAACTGATCCTAAAAAGCAAGTATTGTCAGTGTAGTCAAAGCCTGATGCAGTTTCCTCCTCTGTGTCATTAAGCTTTATCGCTGTGTAAAAACGATCAAGTCACATCAGTCCATCACAGTGTTGCATGTGGTGATACTATCCTTCAAAACCTCAAATATGATCACTTCAGTTTCATTTTGAGTCTACACCGCACGAAACATCCTGCTGCCGTTAGTTTTTGCTAATGCCACAAAAAGTGTTTTAATCAGCAGCTGAGAATATCCCCAAAATAAAATTTCATTGCTAGGAACAAGTGGGCTTGAGGCAGAAAGCCACAGGCTCAGACATTACAAAAATAGTTTTTTTTTAAAAAAACGGGGGTTTTCCCCTCATTTGTTATTTAAAAAATAAAATTTAAAAAAATTCTCCCTCCAAATAAATCCACAAAAACAATTAAAGTGATGTCTTGGGCATGCCAAACTATCACGATATAACCATAACACTGAACTAAAGCCATTCTGGCTTTTTCCTTTGAAAACCTAAAGAAGGAGTCATTCATGATGGGCTAAGTTCTGCAGCTAGAGGTCTCATTGGTTATGTCCAAAACCTGCAAAGTCGGCAGCTGGGACCGTGTTGAGAAGTGTTGGATTATGTAGCGACCTCTGGAGCAAACGCAGACAGCTCTGCCCCTCAATATAGTGAAGAGGAACTGAAAATTTGTGTCCAAATGTAAAAAAGTCCTGTTATCAAGGTTAGCAGCAGCACTGTATCACCTCATGTAAACAAAGGAGAAACAGGTGCACACTCTAAGTTCAAATATAATCAATAATGATTACCCGGGCAAGAGTTTTTCCAAAAGTTTTAAGTGGACTTGAACTGCCTTTGTGTTAACTAAAGGCCAAGATGCATAAAAAATCAACATTTTGATAAATACCTGTGCATGTGTGGACAACACAAGAGACATACAGTAGTCAAGTATTGAGATACATTAACAAAGTGTTGGTTTTGGCTTTTTCATTGGATTTGTTGACAACAAGAACAAGTCATAGTAGTGAGATATGAGAAGAAAAGGACAGGTGTTTTCTTTTTAAGTGTTTATTAATGGCCAGCTAACCTGGAGGGACAGGCATCCCTGAGCTTTTTGGTGATGACAGACTCCTGGCAGCAGAGGTCCACAAATGTCTCTATAATTGAGTGGGCATGTGGCACATCAAGGTTGATTTCAGGGAGCTCATTATAGACACGCTGGAAGCCCTACATGGGAAACGGTGAATAAAGTGGACAGTATGACCACAGTGTTAGTAAAGCACAAAAAACCTTGTAGAAAATGCAACTTTTCTTCAAATCACGTTTTCACAGAGAAAGAGATTTTTTTCAGTTTGGTCTAAACAGAGGCACTGACCCTGTCCATCTGATCCACAGTGATAAGGCCTGTTTTCCCAAAGGACTGCAGCAGCTTCATCATCACATGACTGGCAGTGTCTCCTTTTGACTCCAGCACCATCACTACAGCCTGGAAAAAACAATGATGATATTAAACATTTGTGAAAGAAGTAGCGTGTGCTGCCATCATCTAACAGTCGTGTCAAAGATTGGCAGACTCAAAGAATGATCAAAAATGAACTTTTAAGGAATGTGTAACATGCACATTTGACCACATGGTGGCAATGTTTGCCATTTGACATTATTTAGGACAGTCTTTTAGAAATATGAACAAATAAAAAAGTTTTCTATTTCTATGTGTGGTGATTTTTAGTTGTGAGTTTGTATTTGTACAAAACACCCACGATCTTAGATCGAACGAATGGTCAGGCCTAAAAATACCATCTGTACGGACTGGAAAAAGGAGTCTGTTCTATTTTGGACCCTGGTCTTGGAACGATCTCCGGTCCAAACTAAAACTGCCCTGCTTTGTCTCTTTAACTAGTTTAAAGAAAAAAGTTAACTGAAGTTAGTACTGTAAAATGTGACTGCTACGATGTTTAGTGAATTATTTACTTTTGCACTTTATGAGTTTATCTGAACTCTTCTGATAATGCACAGGTATTTGTTCTTGTTTTCTGTCCAATGAATTGTGTCCTTTTGTGTATTTCATTTTTTGAACATAATTTGTTGTGCATCCCAACTTGTAACTCTGCTGCCTTCTTGGCCAAGTCACCATTGAAAAAGAGATTTATCTCAACTGGTTTTTACTCGGTTAAATAGAGGTTCAATTAAAAAAAAAAAAAAGTTAGACAATAAAAATCTGATGAGACAAAGGGCAGAAATAGTCAAGTCTTGTGATGCTTCCTGAATGTGCTGCACAAGTAAAACAAATAGCACCAGGCTACTTGACAGCACACTGTCCACTGTCACAGTGTTTATCAAGCAACACTCTGCACATAACAATCACTGATTAGTTACATTTGGATTCAGGATCAACAGTTCCATGTTATGCAATGTGCGCTGTTGTTTTCGACTTGGATTGATTTTTGGGCAGAGCTCTTTTAATACATTTTGTGCAAATGAGAGAGTCTCTATGCCAGACACACACACACACACACACACACACACACACACACACACACACTTCTTGCCAGAAAATAGAAAGAACTGCAAGAGGTTTTTTTTAAAGTTGTTTTCACAGCAGTTCACAGGGACTGGGCTACAGAAGGAGGGAAGAAAAAAACAAAAAAACAAAAAACGTTTTTAAATCTTTGACTGTACTGAATTTTATTGATCTTGTTGTCATAATGTCATGGGAACGTGAGGAAATCTGACTACATATGACTTCATCTTTGCAAGTAGGATTTCCAACTGACGTCTGTTTTGCCTTTGGTTTTGTTTCATTTACAGCACAACACTTTGTTCTACATCTATATACAGTACCTTCTACTGTTTGTTCAACTTCTGTTTCTGCTAGTCAATGTTTTACATACAGTAGATTTCAAATTTGACTCCTTCTGTTTGTTTTCTTGCCTAATACATGAAAAAATACAGAAATTGTGTCATCTTTCATACCTCATAGACCAGTTCATGGTGGAAGTGTGGAACTTCCAGTTCCCGCAGGCAGCGCTCCGCCTCCTTCACATCTCCTGATACCAGGTACTCCTTAAGCAGGAGGTTCATCTTGAACGAGGACACACACACAGAGGCAACATTAGTTTCTCTTTTTGTCTTTGTCCTTGAGATTTTTGGAGGCATTAAACACTGTTGGAATGAACTTAGACCTGTAAATGTCACCACTGGAGTGGATTTCACTGCCTGTGACAGCTGTCAAATGTCACAAAAACACTTTTTTAAAAACTTTTAGAGCATTTGGAAAGACAAGCTAAGTCTTTGTCTCTTTCTGTTTAAAAGAGAAAGAAAACCAGACTGAGTAATGACTGAGAAATAAAGTCAGACAGATAAAGCCAGAGCTGACTGCAGAATTCATGAACATCCGAAAGTACCTCTTGAATGTAGTTTATCAAACCACTAGATACATACAGGTGATTTATTAAAGCAACACACTGCACACACATCAACCAATTTGCTTAAAGTGCATTAATGGAACAATTAGTGCCGCTTTAGATTTTAGAGGTGAATGACTGATACTAGAAAACCCTCAAAGCTACACCAACACGAGAGTCATCTCTGGGTCTAACTCACTGAGCTGGGGGAATGAGTGGTCGTCTGACCATCAGGGGGAAAAAATAACACGAAAACATGTTATGTGGACAGGCAGGACAGCAGCAGAGGAGAGGACAAAGAAATTCAGAGGCTGCAAGCAAGAGCACAACAACG
Organism: Naso thynnoides; assembly: GCA_029783665.1. Classification (NCBI taxonomy): domain Eukaryota; kingdom Metazoa; phylum Chordata; class Actinopteri; order Acanthuriformes; family Acanthuridae; genus Naso; species Naso thynnoides. Next base: position 1,592,411 of record JAQLOL010000019.1, read on the forward strand.
GAGTGAAACGGTAAGAGAGCAAGAGCAGCGAATGAAAAGAGGCCTTTTCCCTTGAGGCTGCACACAAGAAGGCAGGAAATCAAAAACTGGACAGGAGAGCCTGCAGGTCTGATGCCTACTGAGGATTACACAATGCTACATGACTGAAAACACACTGACAGACCACTCTTACATTTCTAAACATGCATGAAATCCCTAAAATGTTGCGTAACTTACAATGTACAAGATGTGCACTTGAAACTCCCACAAGACCCACACACATTGGCATCAGCGGAAAATCAAGATTGAGGAGCAATAATTATAAACTAAACAAAGACTAAACCAAAGCAAGCAAACCAAACTAAACCAAGAGCACGTGGGTTCCAAGTGTGTGGATGTAGAGTGTGTGCATAAGCGCGCGCGTGTGTGTGTGTGTGTGTGTGTGTGTGTGTGTGTGTGTGTGTGTGTGTGTGTGTGTGTGTGCAGACTGTATTTCAGTTTAGGTTGAAGATGTGTATTTGTGTCAGCCCCTTCTGTGCCCTTGTTTTTGTAATTCCTGTTTCTCAGGGGAGAAGAGAGCTCTGCTGACACAGCAACATAGCAGAGGGCTGGCCTGTGGCTCTCTACCCAGCATGCATTCCTGCCGTCTGTTTACATGTGCGACACAATGTCAACAAAGAGCTTGTCAGTGCAGAGCACTTTGACCTGTTTTTAAAATGAGCGACATTCTACCTGTTTGACCTGAGCTCACCTCCTTGACAAGATGTTTGACAGGTCTCTGGCCTCCGCCCACACCCCACACGTTATCGAGACGAACCATCTCCCTCTTCATGGTCAGCAGCACTGCAGCACGGTCTAAAGCCACTCTGGGGAAAAAACAAACAAACAAAAAAAAACCCATAAAACAACAAGGATTTTTTTTTTGCACAGGAATTTGCATACAGTATGATCATTATGGTATTTTTAATTTTTTTTTAAATTGCATGCCTAGAATGAGCAATAAAGCAAGCCCGTTTTAGTTGCAATCAGCTTTATGCTTATAAAATAACTTCACAATTTAACCTAAAAAAAGGTGCTATATGTATCAGTTAGCACCAATTACAGGAAAATTGCTACACAGAGGTCAAATCAGCTATGTTTACTGCACATCCAGCTTAAAAGTGTGCGGCAGGATAATTAATGTTGAATAAAAGACATAAAACTGCTTAGATACTGGGAGTTATAATATAATAACAAAGACTGTGCTTTATATTGCAACTTATCAATTAAGACTGGATCAAATGATATGAATTATCACTGTCTAACTGTTATTTAATCATTGTCATCTTTGTGATATTTACACCTTATGGATGTCGGCTGTGGTCCCGTTACGAGTATGTTGTATGTATGTGTGAATGTTGTAAATGTTTCTGGATTTAAAAACTCAATAAAAAAACGTTTCCGTATAAATGATGTGAATTAACCACTCACATAAAAATCACAAGATTTTAGGAGGAATTGGACTGTCAATGCTGCTAAAATGTTTCATACAGAACCTTCGAGAACCCTGAACAGGTTGATTCATTTTGCTGAAGTAGGAGGAGCTGATGTATCTGCATGTCAGTTTTGCACGTCTTGGCTCACCTGGCATGATCACAGTCCACTTTGCCCTTGTAACAGTCCAGGAAAGACATGGGGAGGATGTGGTCCGCTATGGCTCTGGCTATAAACTGGCCCAACATCTGAGAAACATTAGACAAGAAACACAAAATGACAAAGCGTAGCTTTCCTGCAACTGCACTTTACACCTTTTAAAAAGTAGTTAGTTAGAGCCTTTTTTTTCAGAATCAAGTTATAAAGTTTAACCCATCTATGCACACAAGACAACTTCAACCAATAACCCGCAGCTGACTGCCACCGTCCCCTCCTGCATACCTGTGGAGCCTCCGGCGTGTCCAGCATGAGGTCTGGGAGCTCTTTGAGCATCTTGTCGAAGGCGCGGGCCATGTCGCTTTGTGACAGCATCTTGCCTGACAGATCAGACAGCAGGCGCGAGGTCAGCTCTCTGTGGCTGGCCTTGCCTTCCAGGGCCAGGGACACGGCCAGGGAGGAGAACTCGTACTTATGTGGGCCCAGGTTGAGCTCCTTCAGCAACAACTGACCAAATGAAATGAAATAAACCACGATAGATGGAATTTACTGAACTAATAAGTGTTTCACCAGCACTGTGCCTGTTCTTTATCCATCAATGTCTTCTCTAATCCCACCCAGTCTTGGTCAGCACGCATGGAGGGAAGAGAAGAGATCACTAACCTGGACCTCTTTTGTGTCCCCATGTTCAAAGTACTCCTGTACAATCGGATTGACCATTTTCTCCAGTTCTCTCTCATCCACCTCAGGCACAACTGTTGCAAAAACTGTGTCACCCTGTGCAAGAACAAACACATCATTAGTCAAAAACATGCAAAACAAAGTAAATGCACAATTATTAGATTTCTTTTCAAAACTCACTATATTATCACACAATTGCTTCTTCTACTTATCATATATGCAGTATTAGGGCCGTATCTAGTGTCATTTTTTGAGATTTTCGAATGAAGCTCCCAATGTGTGTCGTCAAAAAGGTGAATTTTGGCTACATGTAACTAACTCAAATTTGACCACTGGATCATTTAAAGTAGAGATGTCCTGATACCATTCTTTCCTTCCTGTTACCAAATCTGATTCTTAGACTTGCAGATCAGCCGATACCAAGTGCTGATCTGATACCAGCGCATAAAAAGCAATTCTTTACACATCTCCTTTGACCTTCCAGTGCAAAAGAAATTGCTGAATGCAGAAATTTTGCTAGTTCAGCTGACTCTCTCCGCTCTTCATAATCACTCTTAAAAATTGTGTTGCCAGGGGCAGCGCAGCGCAACTTCCTGTGTATCGTTTTAAAGCAGCAAAGAAAAATGGACGTGCAGTCATGTTACGTTAGTCAGAGCTTAATGACCTTATCAGAAATAAGCAGCGTGGTATCTGATTGGTGCACAGACTAGTTCACTTGCTGATACCAATAAAAGCATTTTTGGCGATATCAACTGCATTTTCTGCTACTGGTAACGGTGCAACATTAATTTGAAGTTTGAAATGAAGATAATTCCTTTTTTTTTTTAAAATCAAAAAACACTTATAAAATAAGCAGCAGCAGCCGTCTGCCAGCATCTGTCGCTCTACTCCAGCCGTCCAACGCACACGTTTAAATTTCAATATTATGGATGAAGCTCTGAACTATTCAGTAGAGCCCTGTCAAGAGACTGAACTCGTTTGTCTCAGCATTGTCCCTTGAAATGTAAACATTACGACCTTATTGTATGATCAAAATCAATTGGAATCGTTAAAAAAAAAAAAAAACCATAAATAAATCAAAGCTAAAATTTACACAACCAGCAGTTTAGTAATTTGAGATATTTATAACTGAGTATTCTTTGAAATCAATGTTCTTTGTGATAATGTAACTTGAGGTGCTTTCTTCGCTTCATCAGAAGCCAATGCCAAGACAGCCAGTCAAAACAAGTCCAGCTGAATTTCCAGGTAAGCTAATGAGTCACCTGGAGAACAATACTAAGCATTGAAAAAATAACAGTCACAGAACAGATCGAACCGATTACAGACCTGCTTTTATTTTCCGTATCTTCGCAATAAATCAATTTCATCATTCAGTGTTTCAGATATTCCTCAATTAATTTGTTTTTTGATCGTCACAAATACTTATTTTCATTTTCCCTTTCTTACTTTTTGATTGAGACCTGTATTTATTTCCTATGCATTTTCATACATGGTCGAGTGTTTCTTTGCTACATAAAATAAATGGACTTGATATCCCATATATGTCAATGGCAATTTGCTTTATACCCATGACTCGATGTGATTTTACATCATCAGTTTAATTTTCTTTTATTTGCTAGCTTGCGTTCACCA
>JAQLOL010000019.1:1615048-1645034 GCA_029783665.1 Naso thynnoides
CTTACTCTGCTCTGATTGGCCAGTTCAAACACACACCTTCCAGATGAACCTATAGAGAAGCCCAGCACATTGTGACACACTAGTGGTCTGCCATTCAAAAAACTGATGAGTGTTCAGAGCCATTAAAAACAATCCACAGGGGTTACAGCTACTTACCCTTACCTCATTATTTCACACTTTGCCATCATTTAAAATGGCAATTGGACTTTGTAACATCAGTTGAAAGAGACAGAAAAACACAATACGACCCCTTTAAGTAAAACTACACAGTAAACTAGCTACGTCATTAATCCACTGCAAAAGAAATCTGCATAGAAAATTGGTGTACAAGAAGGCTGATGCAAATTAGTAATGAAATAAAATTATCTTCACGGCGTGCTGCATAATGCGCAAATAGGCTGTATTGCTGCAAATGGTGCAGTAGGTCTATGTATGCAGTCACTCATATTTAGTTATTTTGCAATAAATTCTATTAATTTTTTTAATTACTTTTTTAAAATTAATTAATTAAAGCTTAAAGGGCAAGTTTGGTTCTTTAGCACATTAAGCCTTACCATAAGGTTATTTGCAATCATACACAATGGTTGATAGCAACATGATGAAGAGCAGAGCAGTCTTGAAAACTTAAGCTCATTGCTGACGTCATCACTAGCTTCAGGAACGGATTGGCATGGGCACTGACACAATCATTCAAAAACACAATAAATGCTCATTTTCAAACACCAGAAACTTGACGTGTGGTCAATCGTGTCTGCTGATTTTTTGATACAAAAATTGTTGCACTTTTTTTTTTTAAATCATTTTATATAGTTCATTGAGTTGTAGATGTTCCTCCGCTACTGGAAACCTGAAAATTGGATTGTTTTGGTATATCCTTCTGAAATAAACAGAAGGTAGGTAGGCTACAGTGTTGCCAGGTGTACAATAAGTATTGTATTTGTATGATAATTTTGCCCTCTGCATGATCAATAATGCCAAAAAAGGCTGAATGTACAATAATTTGGCCATTTCTATAGGGAGTTCATTTGCCAGTGATAAAACACTGACACCGTGTGTAGATATGGTGCTTTTGTATTGAAGGGTAATAACGGAGAAGAGAGATCGTGTAATAGGATGCACGTAATAGGATGACTGTGTTGTGTGAAGCTACTAGTATCTACCTCAAACTGAATAGTTGGCAAAACAAATCTAAGAGTGTCAGCTAAGAACAGCATTGTTATGTTGGTTAACTCATTATAATTATGGTTATGATACTAGGAATAAATAGTTGACCATTGCTTATTTTTCATCAACCACAAACCTTTAAAGTCAATAAATAAATATAGGCCTTATTTTTACAGCAAGACTAAGACGTTTGGCAACTAGTTTTGAAATTAAGTGGAAACTCTCTGGGCAAAAGAAACTAAAATTAAATCAATACATTTATATTGGCATCCTTTTTTTTTTTCTTAAAAAAAAAATTTCATGATCCAAACATCACAGCCAAAACCTTCAAGACAAATCCAACAATGTGAGTCAGTGACAGTTTGTAGCTGCTTGTCACAAGGGGGCAGCAAACTACAGGCTTTGCTTTGAAAGTCATATTTCTGCTCTGAGGGAGGATGAATGACTTGTAGTGGAAACATCAGTCTCCATCCCAGTTGAGGCTTGTGCAAAAGCGCACAGCCGTATTGTTATGGTTAAAGGAATGTGAAAAAACTGCACTTTATTTTACTTTACTCTATTTATCTGTACTTATATTTTCTTCCTTTGAGTGTGAGTGTGTGTGTGTGCGTGCATGCATGCATGAAAGGCCCTTGACACAAAAGGGGAACAAGGAAATTGTAAAGCATTTCCACTGCCCCGCCTATTGTTTTCCCCTTATTTCATAGGCCTACTCAAAGTTGTAAACCCTCTCAGTGAAAAAACAAGCTTGAGCTCTTTCTCATCAGTTGTGTTCATGTCTTTCAGTGTAAACCCATTAAACCGCCTGGATTAAAGGCAGCACAAATAAACAGGGTGTGTTAGCCCCTTAGAGGTATTGTGTCAAATCACCTTTGGGTGTTTATTGGTTGGTAACCATGTTTCATACCATGTCAATGAGCCACATGCAGACAGGAATTTACATCTCTGATATGTGAAGTGCATCTGATAATTATTGAAAGCTGATGGCAGATTTACCTGAAAACAAATCAGTAGTTAAAACTAAGAAGAAGAAGAAGAAAAAGCTGCAGTTTCTTTAGACAAGTAGGTCACATAAATTAACCTCTTGGCTGTCCAAAAGTTTGAATGCACTGTCAATGGAATGAAACAGAACACTATTCTGTCAGAAATAAAAGATAAATGCTGAAAATTGTGGTTTCCTGAACTTCATAATAATCTTCACACAGCAGTTGTCATCAATCTACTGTACTCTGATGCACTGTAACTTTCCTACGCATTACAGAGAAGACATGCAGTCAACTTGTTTGCTCACCCACGTACTGAGACAATGTGACAAAACACTTCCTTTGACTCGTCTCAGGCAGCACGTATGCATGCATGTGATGCACACATGCAGACACACACACACAAAAAAACAAACTCATGTAAATGTTGTAAACACCGAAAGGAGTTTTCAGTTTTATTAAAAATCATTTTACATTTAAAAAACATTCTTTGGTTAATTATAAAAAGTGTTTTTGTTTAAAACCTTCCAAATTGCCAAAGTTGAACCACATCAAACTTTTATGTCCCACAAGGTTTGTCAACATCTAATATTTGGAGAAGTGAGAATTGATAAACTGTTACTGGACATGGAAGACTTTGCTTTTCAAGAGAAGAGTGCAGCAATGCTACGATTTCATTTATAGGAAACTCAAAATGAAACTTATTTTAGATTTTGTTTTTGCTTCCATGCCAAGATTAGACATGGAATCCACGCAGTAGTTAGTCATCACTATTTGCCTTGTGCATGGCATAAGGAATGTGCAGATCACACAAATTGCAAACTGGTTCTTGTGATGTGAGATGTTGTCTTACAGCACGTCTCTGCTTCCCTTTATCTAATGTCCGAGTCATCAGCCTTCTTGAAGGGGAGTAGCTACACAGCAGCAGCTACACACCCACAAATGCATGAAAAAAGATGACATATAAAGCGTGTTTCCTCAGGCAGGTTTATATGTCTTCAGAGGGAAATGAACTGCTGCAGTCAAATTCACAAATACACGTTTTTTATTCAAACAGAAAGTCTTTGGGGAGTTGTTTAAAGAAACAGTTTAGGGGAGGCTTTGATCAGTGTTTGTTTGGCACATAATCCCCCTAAGCCAGCCGCCACACGTGAGGTTCAAAAGGCATGGTTCAGACCACTAAACCGTTTCTTGGCTGAGGCTGAGTTATTTTCTACTTTCCAGAAAGCAGACAGTGTGAACAGCTGTCATTAAGAGAACTTGTGTTATTGTGGACCATTAGAAATGAGAAGATACTGCATCCTGTAAACTGCTTAAGTTGCAGGAATTTGAACTCAGTTGTGATGTTATGACGGTTGTATCATCATGCTTTTAAAAAAAAACATCTTAGGGCTTGCTGGCTGGCTGGGTGACTGGTTCCCCATTGTTGAAATCCCCATGCCTGAGTGTTGAGCAGTGTTGAACTTTTTGCTCTAGGACTGTAAATATATCACTTCATTTTTTTTCTATATATTTTTTAAAAATCTCTAGCAAGAAAGTAACCGTGTAGATTCCAATGTATGGTCAGTTTGTCAAAATAACACATGTTCAGAAGTTTTCAATCACGTTCTTGGGGATTTTTATTAAGATAGATGTGGTGAGAAATGAACACACTTCCGGTTGTTTTTCAAAATAAAACCCTAATTATTAGGATATTATGAACAATAACAATAGCTTTTGATATAAAACAGGATGTATCACGATGCAGTCCCTTCCTCAGCCTACTTTTAGCCGTAGCCTACCTTAATGTGCTCGGAAGCACTTCCCTTGGAGTAGCACATCCCTACGAGTAGCTTCCAAGTGCTTCATTCCAAGTTCAAATTATTTCAACTTTGACCTCAGTTGCCACTGATCTTTCAAAGTAGTAATGACATATACATGTGGGGGGGGCAGAAAGCATAGATGGCTCTGTGCGCTACCTTGGGGTGAGTGAGGAGAAAATTTCTTGTGAAAGGCGCTTTAAAGTGCAATGTTATGGTACACAGACAGTTGGGTACATTGATCATGATTCATCCACACATATCCCCACTGGCACGTATCCGGGCCGGCTTAACTAGATTTTCTTAGTCTTGGTTTAATTTATCATTTAGAAATGTGAAATGTAATGTATTTATTTGTACACTAGCCTAGTTATACACTTCTTCATTCCACCTTCTGAGAATATCTCTCTTGCACAATCAGCATACTGTACAAAAGTGGCAGCTGTCTTGTCTAAAGCTGACAGTTTGTAGCACATAATGGATGCTGTGTCACAGCATGAAAGGTGACAAAACACAGGTTGTTTTGTGAGAGATCAGATGCGGCCTGGACCAAACTCAGAGCTCATATTTTGAAACTTTGACACAGCTGTCAGAAATAAAGTTCTTAGTGTGTAAGGCAGCAAAGAATGCTTTCTGTGGCTGCTTGCTGCTAGGTTTTTTTGAAACCTGTCCATCAAATGATTGTTGCAAGTCTCCACAATGATGTCAGCCTGGAAAGATGATAGGGAAAGAGCACAAGTCACACAACTTTCCTTTTCTGTCTAAAAGTACAGCAGAAAGTCTACATATCAACTTCAGCCACCAAAGCTTAATAATTTGCTCATGCTGGAAAATGCAAAGTGGTCTGGGGCTGCAAAAACAACACGCATCTGCCTGCACTCACCACACTGTCAAGTCACATCCTGTGCCTCATGGACATGTGACATTTAAAAATGCCACTGTAAATGACAGCCCAGTGCACGGCAGGTCCCTGAAGAGGAGAGAAAAATTCCATTTACTTTGCATTATTATCAGCCATTTTCAAAGCAACCAGGAGCACTGAGCCTTTTGTGCAGCTGCATGTAAAATTACAGCCCCTTGTGGTTGTCTGTTTCCCTGGTGCCTTTAAAAATACATGCACTCAGAAACTTACTTATTGTGATTTTCCATAAGCACGTGAGCTCCTTTTGTCTGTATGTTGCTTCTTTCCAGGCTGTTTGAAGGCCCACTGTGTTTGACTTGTTAGCCACAGTTCTTTGTTTACTTCCATGACTAACCAGAGATCTACAGATAAAACTAAATCAGTTCAACGCCCCAAGACAAGTTCATTTGTCAACAAAATTCTTCATCTTCTGTTCTTGTAAATCCACACAGAATGCAACACTGAAACCCCAAATGCTTCTTGCAAGAAATACAAACAACATAATATTTCCGGTTACAGCAATACGGGTTATTTCAAATACATACATTTCTATATACTGATTTTGTCAGTGACTCCCTTATTGGTGTGGAGGGGTCAGACTGTAAACATAGGTGGTCTCACATGTTTCAAAGGGCTATATCCAAAATAACCCCCTATTTCACTTATTCACCGTAATCTGTATCAATCGTCAGGCCCTCATCAAGAAGTCTAAAAATCTCTTGATCTTTGTCATACTTTCTTGAGATGCATCGTTAGATCCTCCCAAATGTTTCCAATGATGTAATTTTGTTCAAAATAATGGTATGTTTCATTTTGTCACCAAATCCTAACTTCCATGGTAAAGTCTGTCAGAGTGAGGAAGAAAAGGCAATACACAGGCAATGTTGGCTGTTTGACAGTGAAATGAACAAATCCCATTATCTCACGCTACTTCACAACATCATCAGCTGTGTTTTGCTTTCATTTTTGTTGATATCTTGGTAGTGTGACGCCTAGTGGCAGGAATGACACATTACACGTGTCCCATTCAGGGACTGCATTCTTTGTAGACTGCAGCCCATGCAGGCGTGGCCTCTGAGGGCTGCGACGGCTATGCGGAAGCCTTGTTTAAGTAGACAGCCTGGCTTAAGAATCATTTCCTGTTTTTGTAATTAGCTGTTCCTCTCCTCACCCTTGTGTCAGGATGCATTGCTCCTGTAGCCTAGCAACCTTGACAGTTGCAGTCCAGGTAAAGGTAGAGCAGCTTTATTGTCATGATACAATTGATTATTAAATAAAATTAGCGAGATTAGAGATGAGGGTTTTACTCCTGAGCTGCTGTGACTGAGCGCGTTGCCACATTGGGCCAACATAACCTAGTTAGCTGAAGCAGATGTAAAGATTAAGTCAGATTTTTTTTTAATTATTATTTACATACATTTAAAAATGTACTCCTCAATGTACGACTCTTTGAAGTCGCTGCTTTGTCTGTCATGTTAGCTTAAAAAAATCCAAAAAAGCAAGAAAACAATCGTTGACATCAAGCACTGACTCTTAGGATATGTTGGGCGGCAAAGGATCCACTCGTTGGAATCCTTTACAATGTGGGAGGTGAAGGATGCATTTAAAGGTGCCTTTGAAATGAGACATCCTTTGTCACACTGCTGTGACACAATAGGTCTGCAAATAAAGCCATCATAGGATGTGGCCCCTGTTTGGGACACACCTAATAGGTGTGTTGAAGTGCATTGTATAGTAAACAGGGAGTGATTGCATTTGATGCATAAGAGTCAGAATGTGACAGCTTTGTTTATGTCTGTTGCCTTTGTTGCTGGGGAGATGCCACTGTCAACACTCAACCCTGATTTAACCACCCCCACACTGTCCTGATGAAGCAGAATTTTGACCTATTAACTCTTATTTCTGTAAAACGAAATGTTTTTTTCACTTACATTATCTCAACTACTGCTTTAGATATTCATTTTTTTTAAGAAATATTTTCACTGAAAAAATCAAATTTTCAGGTATTTTAAACCTTATCAAATGTGACCAGACACCTTGTTATCACTCGTCTCATCAATCAAGTGTCTGTCAATGGTACCTGACGTCCAGCCCGTGGCCTTCATATGGCCCCAGAAGATCCCCCACCAGCTGTCGCTGGTTAAGACAGACCAAGTCACCGGATCAGTCTTTGGCTTCCTTGTTTGAAGTACGACTGCAGCATGTTATCTTCACCACTGTAAATCAGCTGTCCCTGTGCTAATGTACTACAGCTGTCAGACAGAACTACAAGGGGACAGATCGACAAAACTATCTCTCTGATGTTTGTGGAAGGATCACAGGAATAATCCGGGTGCAAACATTTGACATTATGTGGCACAGCTCTACACAAGCCACATGCAAACCAAACAGAGAAACATAATTCTTTGTTATATATGTCAATACTGAGACACGACAGGCCTCATTGCGTATACACCGTTGTGCTTTACCCTTTTATGATGCATCCTCATGTGAGCAGACATCAGGAGGTATTCTGTGGAAACTGTAATTTTGCTGATGTGTACCCAATCAAAGTGTGGTTTTGGTTCCACAGAGACTTGACAGTTGCTTTAATGTGAGTCACTATTTCTTGCTAAAAGAGCACACCCTGACTCTGCTAAATAATGAGCTGGCAGCAAAGATCTCCAGCTCAACTCTCACTGGCACTGGCCAAAATGTCCTGTTGTAGCATTTCATTTTCCTTCTCTGTGTTTTTTGTTATCGATGAACATTTCCACATGAAAGCGGTTGGAGCAAACATCGTGTGTTGCTCACTAGGAGACAAACACTGGTTCCCACTCAGACAGAAAGCGCACGTGACCATAGGCTGTTTTGCAGCTTTACTCTCCTGTTCCTGTCTTTGACAGCGGATTAAACTGACTGACACCCCCCCTCAAACACATGCATGCACACACACACACACACACACACGGTCTGCTGGAACCACAGGACAAACAGAGGTTCATGACAAGTCCTGGCAAGTCATCCGTAGTTAACTTAATGAGGGTTGTAGAGACCTCAATGCACATGCACACACACACACACACACACACACACACACACACACATGCCCATGCTATCAAACATGATTATCTTGCTGTTGAGTGAAACAACCAAAACATCATATGAGACGGCTTGTATCAGGCTACCTCACGTTGCAGCCTGGCATCCATATCTTTACATCAGAGTGTCAAAAGCAAAGAACACAAACAAAATGCAGTGTATTGTAATCCAATGACTTAACTGTATTTAGATTTACTTGCAATGACCAACTGATGTGAACTCTTGTGTAATGGACAGAGTAGTCAGACATAAAAATCTATTCTGACCCTAACCCTTCTATTCTAAGACAAAAAACTAAGAAAAGTTTTATTAATGAATAGCAACATGTGAAAAATAAAGAGCCTTCATATTTGTGACTCTCTGATGTAATAAATGGTAGTTACAATTTTCCTAAAGGATATATGCTGCTTTTGGCAGCCGCCCCTCCAGTCTATTTCTGACTCGCATAAATGTGCACACAGCAGTGACACAAACAACAGAGACTTACTCTGCTGATGGCTGAAAATGCTGAACAGTCTTAGACCCATAGTTAACTAAGACAAAACTCTGGCTATAATGATTTAATAACTGAACTGTATTGATGTGAAAAGGATCAAAGAATGGGAACTGAAAGAAGCACATGTGATATGAAAAACAGAGAAGGAACATTCCTGCGTGAGTTTAAAAGGCCTCCATGTCAGCACAGTTCTTCTGCTATCCCACTGTTGATTCCACTCCCTCCACAGGACCTTGATGGCTTTCTTTGCTGTTTGCTGCTGCTGACACAAGGCTTTTGTCTCAGTCTGGCGCAAAAACAAGAGGAACCCAGAGGACCATCAGAGCCCAGAGAGGAACAGAGAAGCATTAGCAGGACAACAAGTGCACGAGTAGAGTTGCACCACTGACTGCTGCAAGCCAGTCAGCAGAGGAAACTCGAGTACAAGCAGAAAAGCTGGTTCCCGCTGCATGTCTGCTATGTGTCTGTTTCACCATCTGCATGCCTTTTTTGAGTTCAATGACACTTTTTCGAAGAGGATGCTGCAGCCACAGAAACATGCATTAAGAGAAAAATGTGCATTTTTCTCCCCACCACACTGTTGTATTACTACAGAGTTTTGGGGGAAAAAAGAGTGGTGAGAAACAATTAATATTGTATTTATCAAAAGGGACTGATTGATATTGAAACATGTCCCTTTGTGCTATGTTGCAAACAGCTTTTTAGGTTTGCTCTTCTCTGTGTCACACCTGCTTTTGGTGACACAAGATCAAACCCTGCCTGTGAGTCGCCAGTTTCTCTCATGTTCATCACCAACTGGTGGTGAAACATCGCTAGACTAATCGTGTTCTCCCTCTTTCTCTGTTTTTTCCATGCCGATTTGTTGCTGCACATTTCAAGCCAGTGAATTGTGTGCTGGCCAGGGTCCACCACTGAGTCTCTCTCAGTTTTTCCTTCTCCCCCGCTCTGGCGCTCTCTATTTTCTTTCTGTTTTTTTCTAGAGTCCTGAGACACAGTGACCCACTTCCAGTTCCTTCCTCTCACCGAAGCAGTGTGTGTGTAAATGTTAAAGCTAACGGTTTTTGTTTTTGCAACATTTTTGGTCCACAACCCCCCCCCCTCTTTTTCTCATACAACACACCCACCCCCACTCACTCGCTCTCTCCAACCCAAGGAAGTGTCCTGTTTGCATGTGGGAGTGGATAGGGATCTTTGCCATGAGTCATTACCAGGGGACCCCTGGCACTTGGGTGTACCCCTCCTCTGCATGCAAGGAATGTTAGCTAGATGCACTCCAGCATTAATGAAAAGGGGCACTCATTCAGATGCAAACAGCAGAACTTTATGAAAGTTTGATAGACAGCAGGGTGTTGACAAAGAAAAGCAATTTTGGAAAAATGAGGATTTTCCAAGCGTAACAAGTCCAGAGGACCAGAAAATTGACGGTCAGGAGGTTTTATGAGTTCTTTTTTCCTCTCTCATTTTTTTTTCTTTTTTAGGTGTGCACAGCTGCACTTTGGGACCGTGGAAACATTTGCAAGCTCACACAGAGCTTTGGCTTTTTGAAATGCTGTCATTAAACATGCATGCAACCAGTGTTAGATCTTTACCTGCACAGATCATCATAACATAAAAGAAAAGTAAAAATAAATAAATAAATAAAAACAATGCAAAACTTATTTCTTTCTTTCTTTCTTTCATTCTCTCTTTCTTTCTCATCTTTTTCTCCCATTGTTTCTTTTACCCCTCTTGACTCTAGCCTCTCCTCCCTCTTGTTTTTCTCCTCCATTCCCTCTACCTTCCCCCATGACTGAGTCTGGCAGGGCCACGGGTTCAAAGACGTGCAAGCAGCAGAATGTAGGTCAGCCATCGGTGCTGAGTTACCGATTAGAAACAGCTGTGCGTTTGTGGGCCATTCTCTCTGTCTGCTGAGGCCAGCAGCCATCACAGAGCTGCACTGAGCAAACTTCACAGTTCCGATGCTACCCTGTTCTGAAACTACTGTGCTTAGTTGCACTTTTTCCCCCTAAAAGTGATGAATAAGGCAGTTGCATTAGCACTCTGGTTTGGGTCAACTCTTACAAAACATGCTGCAGGAATTAAATGCCAATAAATCTCGTGAGTCCAGCCCATCACTGCTGACCCACTAATCTGTGTTTGTGCAAAAAAATAAAAATATGTTGGCATATTTTTGTCCTTTCAAGCATGTATATTTCTTGTCTGGTTACTTTTTTGTGTCTTCATAAAAACACCCCAGGAGGTTCATTCCCCTTCTTTTCTTCAGGCTGGGCATATGCTTTCTTTGGTTCTGACTATTGTTTTAGGATAACAACATTGCTCAACTTGAGAATATGGTTCCCTCCTGCTGCTCTGGACAATAACTGATATATAACATGAAATAACCCGAGAGTGCCTGAGCTGAATCAATGCTGCAGTGGTCCTGAGGGTAACACCAATACTAACATGTCTGGATTAGCCTTTGCCTTACTATTTGGCTCTGGTTCATTTATGCATATATATATACACACACACATATATACATATACACACAGCACCTGGGGATAATTAATTGCCGTGATCCACAGGGACACCACCTGTCAGGGGCCTCACTATATGTATTGAGGAAAGAAAGATGGCTTGTTTTTGTGGAGTGGAGCGCCTTGCATATCAATCTTCACATCAACAACAACAATCTTACACAAGTACATGCAGAGACCCTTTCCTAAAGTTGGAGACAAAACCACAAAAGCAAGAAGACATACTGCAGAAGTTGAGTGTGAGGAAAGTGAAGCACTGGAAGAGTACAGCAGGAAGAAAGCTGTGATGACTCTTCACAGTCCGGACCCATTAACACCCCTCCCTCCACCGCCAGCTCAGCACCGGATATGAGCCCAACCTTTTACCTTGCAGCTGTGGGCATAAAATGCCAGATGGGCAAAATAATACACACACACACACATACACACACACACACACACACACACACATACAGAGCACACGCACAATGCAAGTGTGTGCGTGCAAGCATACACAAGTATAAACAAAGGTTCACATGCAATCATTCACAAAAACACACTCTACTGTATGACCCTGTTAGATGGTTGTAATTACTGTGGCGTGTTGCTTCTGACATTTGAGTCGGCCCACCACGCCCACTTGTGAGCTAGCTGATGAAAAGCTTAAGCTAGACATTCCAGCAACTCAGGTGTTCCTACACACTCACAACTAATTAGCTTATCAGTGTAGGCTTTTTTTTTCGCCCCAAAAGTTTTCACTTGCTTTCTGCTAGCTAAGAAACCAAGTGATGCTCCGGTACAGTATGGCCACAATTTTGTGAGAGTTAAAATGACTGTTTCTGTGTGTGTGATGACTGCTTTGCGTGACTGCATTGTCTTGTTGCAATGTTTCACATATGGAATGTGTTCTGTAGCAGGTCTGTAGTATATTTAGCCATGTTTGACAAGTACATAGTAAGTTTTGATTTACTGCTTCAAAGCGGATTGTGCTGCAGAAGTGGTTTAATAGGTTTCTGTTATTGATTTAACATTTGGTTTATTTTTCTATACTTCATATGATTAGAAGAAAGATACCGTCCTCTTATCTGTGCATTCAGTATGGACTTAGAGCCAGCTAGTTTATGGTAGCATTAAGACTGCAGCAGCAGAATACAATTCATAACTCCCTATAAAATGACAAAATATAGGGTTTGTTTTGACATTTTGGTTTGTGTACAAACAAAAGAGATTTGCTGTGTAAATGTGTGAGCTATAGATGTCCTGGCATACTTGTTAACTTTGGACACAGCCAAGCACGTTTTGCCCCTCTGCTTCCAGTCTTTATGCTAGGCTAGGCTAATAAACTAGCTCTAGCTATGTACATAACACACAGATAAATGAATGGTATTGATCTTTTTATCTACTGCTCGACAAGAACATGAAAAAAAAAATCACCAAGTATTTTATTTATATCCATGTATTTGTAAATCCAGTAAGCACTGAAATGCTCAGCATTCAAGCTGACCATTGCCAACGTTTTTTGGTTTTTTTGTTTTTTTGTTTTTTTTAGAAAAAACCTTTAAAGCCACAATTCAAGCCCACAGGGGGTGATGCTTACAAAGACAGATGCTGGGTGGAGTATCATTTCAGGTGAATGCACGGATGTGCACAGTAAACAAGTCACAAAGGTTAGACGCAATGGCACACTGGGGATCTGTAAATCCAGACATCCTGACAAGTATTCTCAGTGGGATATTAGACCCAAGTCTAAAACCAGGGCAGGGGCTTTTAGTTCTGCTTCTTGTTTCATCTAGATTTCTTTAATTTTCTAAGATTCTTCCTTTATGAGAATAGAATTACACCCATTGGTGGGTGGTCTGTCACCATTCTTCTCTGCTGCTCACCCAGCGGAGAAGATAGGCCCAGTCTGCATATTTATGGGGAGGATGTTTGTTGTTAGAGCCCCGCTGTTTCAGTGTATGAATTAGCTTAAATTCACCAGTTGCCATGGTCACGGATATGGTCGTTTTATTTGAGCCCATTCAAACTCTCATACACACGACCCTGCCCCCCTTTAGTCTCCTTAGAGTTTCAGTGGCTGGACAGCTTTTTCACGCAGTTTCGGTGTCTCTGTTTTAGCCTTACCGTTTTTTTTTTCTCACAAGCTAACAAACTTGCTAAAGTTAAAACTTTAACAACCGATAAAGGCAAACTGTGCAAATGACAGTATATTTTTATTCATGTCACTGTCTGAATGCCCTATGCACTCATGTTTTAACAAGTTCCTGGTCCCATGGAGGACATATGCCACAACATGCTGTCATCATGTGGTATGTGAGCTTGAGAGGGTAAGAAGCATGTGACAGTCGTTCTACTGCAGCACCTATGCCAGGAAGGTAGAGAAACTGAGGACCCCAGGAGCTTGGGAAGAGTCCAGGTGACTAGTGCCAGACACAGAAAAAAAGGTCCAGGTGCTACTGGCTAGCACCATGAAAAAAAAGGCTAACCCACAAGACTGAAACGCTCTGAATAGACAAATAGTTTGCCACTTTTCAGGCTCTTGCCGCGTGAACAGCCGTCAGCACCATGGGCAGAACGCGACGGCACCGATTGTGAAAGCCGGACAGATGGGTGAACACATAGGTGGAGGGTTAGGAAAGAGTAGGTGGTCTTTTTGCACATGTATCAAGAACATATGCTGTAAGGGTGGCATGTAAATTGCCAACAGAGAGCTGATATATTGCTGGAGCAAAACATGCAGAATGGCACAAGGAAAATGTTAAGGAGTAACACTCAAAAAACACTATCAATAAGCGAGAGGAGTTGGTAATGGCTTTAGGGTTTAACTACCTCAAATTTATTTAACAGATGTAACTACTGAAACTATTTACCATCTATTCACATTACATATTTATTAACCCTTGTATGCTTTTGAAAGTAGCAAAACTTTGGTCTTCATCGCATACTCCTCACACATGCTGAGATGAAAATAGCTGTATTAGATATGACTCAAAAAGAGACAGTGTGCATGTTGAAGCTGGACTGGTCTGCAAAATCTTCTGACTCGGGACACTCCGAAATGTTGCTGCAAAGCATAAAAACAAAGTCTGAGCACTGTGATAGTGAATGCATGAATGTGTTAATGTGTGTGTGTAGGGGTATACCCTCTACATCTGAGATATTGTGGCTGAAAGAAAAATACATAAGTTCTCAGAGTGAGGCTTGAAGTGTCTCTACATCAAAGCTTTCAAGTCAGGGTTGAAAATGAGTCTGAAACTTAAAGAGTTTTCGTTATGTAATGCAAAGTGTCTTCTATACTATGAGAACACCCAGCTTTAAAAATCAAAAGAAGATGATGCAAAAGAATACACATTATATCTTTGTGCCTGTCAGGGCAAGAAAATGTGTTCCTTGTTACAGAAAAATGTGACAAGAAACTGATTGACAAGAGGAATTTTCTCCATTTGCTCTGAACAAATAACATTTTAAACTGTTTTAAAGTGATCACAGTAACGCAGAACAGTGACAAACACTGGATAGTGCAATTTGCCGTTAGTGTTACACTATTTACAGTAGGTGTACACGCCCTTCCTCGCCTTTTAGGAAGATTTCCAGACAGTAAAGTTGCTGATATTTCTCTGGTACGTCACCATCTATGACACACAGGATGCGTCTGAAAATGCGCAGGGGGAGGGATGGATGACAGACCATGTGACTTCAGTGACTAAGGTATTTTGTGTCAGTGCCTACTACGCAAACCTTGTGTTGTGTTGCATCAAGCTTAAACTGAGTGGAAAATTGTATAGCTTGAATAGGAGGTGAGTAGTCACACAGGCAGGAGCACCTTTTTGTCATGCAACATAATAAGTGGATGTGAGATGCTGCTCGTGACCAATCAGTGCGTGTTCACACTAATGCGATGTGACCTTTGTTCAGTATGGGCATGAACACAGGATTTCTGATCCCAGCCTAATAGGCTTTAACTATATCAGCTCAGGGTTTTAGCATCCATTTCAATGCAGGCAAGACCTACAGATTTTATTTGTATTTAAAAAAAAAAAAAAAACTACTTAACTCCTTCAGCGATAAGCTGATCCTAGGCGCGTTGAGAGAAAATGCAGAGTGTGTCCATTTACTTTTGGCCTGTATGCATTTGCACAAGGGTGAACAGGCCTAATCCTGATTACATGTGCAACCAAAATGGCAGAAAGCAGACTACAGTAACTGAAATTCGGCCTTAAGGATGAAGGGAAGGTTAGACGGTAGAGGGGTGTTGGTATCAACAAGATAAACAATACCTCAAGTCTGCAGTTTTTCTTTCCTCACCTCTCATTGGCTTTCTTGATTAACGTTCACGTTGGAGTCACATGAGCACACTGTGTCAGAGCTGCACCTTTAAGCAAGCATGGAGCCAAACAATAGCATGATTAAATAAAATGGAAAACGCTGCAGGAAAAAGGTGTTTAAAATTAAATTAAATATCAAGTAGGCCTTACTTTGGCTAAGCGATTCATTAAGGTAACTTTTAGCCTGCACGTCAAAGATGGTGGTCATCAAGATTTGATCTTAAGAGACAAAAAAGTAAATAAATAAATGACTCAAACTCATGATGCAGACTTGACTTGCCTGTTCTGGCTCCTGTCTATTTATTATTGTCTTTCAAGAGTTAAGAACTTCATAACTTCTGAGTCTCCAGATTGTTTATTGTTTAAGATTTTATGAGCCACAAGCTCGACTGTAAATGAGACTGACAGAAGAGTCATGTGTAAAAATGGAACCCCCGCCCCCTGTCACATATTGAAAGCATTTGGGTTATTTCCTGAGAACATCACTTTGATTGGGGTATTATCACTATGCGACTGCCTGCTGTGGCTCAGGAAGCAGAAAACACATGTTGCTGCTATTTTGTCCTTTAGTTAAGTCTGAAAATGGAATGTTAGTGAAGCAGCAGAATAAAACCCAACGTATTCATTTCATTAATTTGATTGCTTTTATGACAGATGGTGACTATTGCAAAGGACTGAACTGTAAATTAAGTAATGTACTTATTATCTTGATATTCTAAGAAATAAGGACTTTCAATGTTGTCCCAGTTCTCTGTGATTACAAATGAAAAACTTCTGCAGAGGGGCAGCACAGGCCTTGCAGAAGTTTTTCAGGCCTTGCTGTGGTACTGTGTATATTAAATGTCTCAAGTTTGCCTAAAAATATACAAGTAAACAAGGTAAAGGGAAATGAGAATACTTTAAGGTAAACGGAGCAGCTTAAATGACCACAGTGAAGAGGCCTGTAGTTTTAGTTGACGCTGAAATAATCAGGCCCATATCTACAGTTAATATAGCAATCTGAAAATAATTGGACTCACAATAATGCAAATATGTATATATGATATAGAGTGTGATTCAGGGTAGAATGCTTAATATGGAGTTATTTATTCCATGTAAGCACAAAACAGAAATTCTTAACCCTTGATACCCTTTGCACAAACGCTGCCTTGAGGCCCGCTAATGAGTTTACCGGTGGGCTCCACAGGATAGAGTTGTTTGGCTAAGATGGAGAGATGGATGGAAGAAAACAAAGAGAGTGGAGAGAGTAGTCATTTGGCTGACAGGCCAGAGGCAGTGAGCAATGCAAGGCCTGAGCCACTATGATCAGAGAGTGTGCAGATGATAAGTCTATAAATAGAAACATGCAGCAGCAGGGACAAAGGCTATTTCCTTTCATATGATGCTAAAGAAGAGCTGAA
Source organism: Naso thynnoides (assembly GCA_029783665.1). Taxonomy (NCBI): domain Eukaryota; kingdom Metazoa; phylum Chordata; class Actinopteri; order Acanthuriformes; family Acanthuridae; genus Naso; species Naso thynnoides. The sequence goes on from JAQLOL010000019.1 coordinate 1,631,693, forward strand.
TTTATGAGAAACTTAAGAACTGGCCCACTGTTGCTTTTTTTCCCACTGTTTTGCCTCAATGACAAAACACGAGTATGATGAATACCATGTTGTGTTTAAATAAAACACATATCACCAGGTGGGTTTATAATATAACAATAAACAGTTTACTTACAAAATTCAGTATTTTGTCATTTACAGGAAATATGTCAATAAAAAAACCCCAATAATTTATGCATCCTGCAACCATAGCAACCACGATTATAAATACCAGGCACTGATACTAAGTTTAGGCAATGAACAGGCTTTTTAATGACTATGAAAATGCTCCTGTTAATCAAAAGGAATTTGCCCATTTATTTTCTGCAAACATTTGCAGATGTCTGTATGCCAGCAGTTAAGTTTCCACTAAAAAAAAATAAAAAAAAGACTATAAATGTAATACAGATTAAAATCCAAGATTAACATGTATTTTATAAAACCAAAAGTTATTTTGCAAGTGTTGTACACTCTAAATGGACACAGAGTTTTTTCCTTCTTGTCAGATTGATTGGCATTAATTAACCATTTTACAAAGATTCCTGGCATACATTATTACTTCAAGATGATTGTAAAACCATGTCTCTGTATAATTACAGGAAATGCATCAGCAAGGAGAAAAATCTTTCTAGTGAAGTCCAGGTTAGTAAGAGAGGAAGCACAACTCTTTAGACAGGGAGGGGTGAATAAATGTAAAAAAACTTAAGAAATGATTACATGCACAAGGTGATGGATGCTTGCTTGCATTTAAGATCCTTGCAGGGTGGAGGTAAACTTTTTCACAAGCATTTGCTTGCTTGCATTGTGAGGTCAAACTAATACTCACGCAGCAAAACCTGAGGAGCCAAACATATCGCGTGGCTCCATAAACCTGTGACCTCCTGCATTCTGAAATAGGCTACAGATGTGCAAAGTTCAGATTGAGTTAACTGCTGTCACAGCATATGTAGGCCTATGATAAGCAGTGTATAAGTAGTATAACTTCTCTATAATTACCCAAGGAATAGTCACGAGGTGTAACCCAAACACAGCATCAGGCTTGAGTAGAAATGCTATAGCTTAGTCGTTGTGAAACACTTGCACTGTACGTGTGCCTGAGTTATATTTTCGTTATGACTCTACACTGGCTGCACAGTTTTAACAAAGATCTATGATGTCATTTTTTGCTCTTTTTTTTCTGTGTCTTCATATCACTCTATTCCCCTGTAGAAAAGCTATTAAACCTCCTCATCACTAAATCATGACATCCCATTGAGCTTCAGAGAGGACACAATAAAGCAAAACATATCCCCCCTGTTCTGGTTATTGTAGTGAATTAACACTGCATGGCAGGAGAGATCGTCAGTTATCTCTCTGGCAAGCAGCCTTTCCCCATAAGTGGGTATTAAAAGGACAAACCAAAGATGTAGCTCACACAACATGAAAACCATCCACGTGATGCTGTTCAGCATTGTGGCAACAATGAATTTGTAAATAACAGTTCAACAATAGTTACCTTTCCATTTAGATGACACTTAGATTAATTCATGCGAAACGAAGGCAGAAAAAAAAGCAGGAAATAAAAGTTCTTGATACACATAACATCATTTACTGCTTCATTGCAGCTAAATGTGGTTTCTGCATGGCTTCAGCTGGGTGGACCAAACATAACCACACTTTTTATAAATGTCAAACCATTTACAGCTACCTGCTTACTGAATTTTCTTTAGCAGTTTTAACATATATTGAAATTTTCACGTAGTTTGCAGACTTTTAGGTACACTCAACTAAAATAAAAGTAGTATAAAGAAAGAGTCCTGCAATAAATCCCATCTTTTGGACATTTATAAGCTACATAATGTTAAGTCTTTGGTGAAACCACATGAGAAATGTTTTAATTTCACTTCACTTTGTCATTTTGGAGGCTGCAGCTTATGATGATGAGAAAAATGAAATAATTTCAAAAATGGTAGACTAAATTTCAGAAGTACCTCTAAATTTAATGCTTTTTAATTTAAAAAAAATACAACATCTGGCCTTTCAAAAACCTTACATACAAATACAAATGGATGTGGTACATATTAGCACCATCGGTATATTTGATTTGTGTTCGTGAAGGTGCAAGAAGCTTCATACACAGCTTTTCACATTTTGGTCCTTTCCTCATTTTCACATTCCTCTTGCAAACTTGTTCACATGTAAAAAAATAAAAAAAAATAAAAAAATAAACAACAGCGACAGACTTAACCAGCAATTTGCACTGTCTGGTATCTTTGCCATCTATGATATACTGTCTGCAGTGCAGGCCCCATGAGGATCTTGCGTGACACTTATTACCAAGAAACTACAACAAAAACAATGCTTGTGGCTCTGGTCCTCAAGGGCCTTCTCCTCATTATCCCCACTAAAAGTCGCTTCCCTCATTGAAAAGCCTTGGTGAATTCGTCAGAATGTATGCCAACAATCTGCAGCACAAACATCTGGCTGCTTGCAATAAACTGCCTTCCATGCAGATCAACCCACATTTATACTCTGCAAGCACTCCCGCTGAGACATTCAGAGCTCTGCTATTGCTCTCGCAAAGTGACACTTTGCTCATGGCTACAATTCAAGCAAATTAACCAACTGAGGGTTCAGTGGTAAAACAAAGCAACAATAGGTTTAACTTTGATGCGATTTGCCTTTTGAAATGAAGCAATAGCACTCAGTCTGTTGCCACAGGTAGCTGCTAATGCAGATGTAGACTCTAGTCATATGGACGTCAGTCACACTTGAGTCATGAATATAATGATGTCAGACCTGATATAAAAAAAATTCAAAAGAATTGCCAATGGGCTTTGACCTTATAACAACAATGAAGTGACTTCACTTGGACTTTAGCCTTTCTACTTTGAATGTATCATACTCACCCAATAAAATTAAAAGATGATATTTTGTTGTATTTTGTCTGCAGAGGAAAAACATATTTTTTGAAGTTGCAAACAAGAAGACAGACAGCAGTTAATTGCAAGGACTATCTGTCACATTTGGATGTCAGGACTCTGCTGTGGTCAACAAAAAAAGGACAGCACGTGCTTAACATGGAACAGAAAATAGAATAATTTGGATGGTTTTGTCAAAACATCACATTCTGGAAGCTTGACCTAGTTTGATATCTGGTTATTGAAATTGTTGGAGATTAATTTTCAGCTGACTTATTAATAAATTGTATCAGCTCTGTGTCACAAGAAAAACATACCAAGGCACACCTGACACTTACAAATGTTAAAAGTTTATTTGTGAGTAATGACAAGGAATTTTAAATACCATTTATTTCTTCGGGTAATTAAATTTTCTGTTGTTCCTTATGGTATTACATTTTGCAAAGGATGCATAGTGGCTGAAATTAGAGACTAATTTTGTGACATGGACTTCACTTGAAACATCATAGCCCAAACAGGCCTATCTGAGGCCAGGAGAAAAATCTTTGGCTGTGGTTGTATGAAGTTCATATTAATACATTCATGCTGCTACCTTTATTCAAACTGATTTTCCAAATGAAGTGGATTATGTTTAGAATATCAAGAAAAATGTTTTTCATTTTTTTATTTGCACTGTATTGTACTCGACACATGCATATAATGCTGTCACTCATACTTGACTCAGTTTTTAGAACTCAACCGACTCAGATTCTGCAGTCTCATGCAACACTTTCAGAATGACTTGGACACAGGAAATGAACTCAAAATACAAACCCTATGTGTAATTATACCATATCACACACACAAACACACACACAGACACAGACACACACACACACTATCTCACGAGAAAAACAAAAAACAAAACAAAAAAAACCCTTTAACGTGTGTAAAACGGCCTTGTAGACTGAATGTCCGTTGAACGTACTTTACTTCACGGTCCAAATCCAGAGACACACTTTTAAAAAGTTATCAAAATTGGCAACCAAAACAACATCCCAAGTTCAACTATGATACACGGCCAGAATTCATCGCAGCCAATCAGAGCACGTTTGTATTCGTGTCAAGCCAATCAGCTACAAGGAGGGCGGCCCACTCAAGCTGTTGCTAGGGTATGTCACTGATGACTTTAACACCACTGGGCCAATCACAGCGCACTTCACCCCTTCGCAGGCTTTTCTTATTGGACAGCGGGGCGATCACTCACGTCTCGAGTTTTGTTCGCTGCTGTTGATCTGACTGTAGTTTGGAGTCGACAAGACTCAGAACTGAATATAGCAGCGCATATTCATCGCTCTGTCACAGTTTTAAATTTCCATTCCAGCACTTCATGACTTGTACATTTATGTAAATAGATCAATTCTATTTTTATATAACAAGACAACAACAAGATGGAACTTAATTCTCTTTTAATTCTGCTGGAGGCTGCAGAGTACTTGGAAAGAAGAGACAGAGGTATTTAAAGCTAAACTGACAAGTTGACAGGATTTTTACGCTAATAATTACTTCGTAGATACAGCGTTAGCACAGCAGCTAGCTTGATATTCTTTCATATATAAAGTTTTAACGTGCTTTACTACAGTGCAGGTATGATGTCACTTTACAGACAATGGGACATAGACCAGGCGATGTGTGCAAACTGGACCCAGGAACCTGTATGCTAGAAAAGAAAAGCTGTAACGTTATATTGATATTCAAAGTGTGTTATGTATGTATGTCTATATCTGTAAAATTTCTAACACAGGATATGTGTAGATTATACTCAGAATGAAGGGTATTATTCTGCTGACTCTTTGGAAATGAGTAAACAAGTGACATTGACAATATGGGCCAGTATCATAATGACAGATAACGTTAATCGTAATGCTCATGTAGCGTTAACAGCTTAAAATATAGACCTTGTTTTAGACTATACAGTGCTTTATCGATGAACGTTAACCGTTACTGGAGGAAATTACATTGGTGATCGATTAACGCTACGTTTTTTCCCTCTTGAAATGACATGAAGCCTTTAACGTTACAGCTATTTTGCGTTTCACTTTTCCCTGTAATGACTCATTGGAAGCCTCTTTTTGACACCACAGTAAATTAACATGAATTTTGTTGTTTTTTTTCCCTTCTCTCTTTATAGAGGCAGAACACGGTTATGCGTCTGTTTTACCGTACAGTAGCGACTTTTCCAGAAAGAAAACGAAAGCCTCACCAATTTCCAGAAAAACTCAGAACAATAGGTAAATATACTTCTTCGTTTTGATTTGTTTCTGCAAGTGCCAGCTTACAGAGGCACTCACCCGCACGCTCACATTCACACACTCACATATGGTGGAGGAGAGCTGTTTTCATGCGCACTGCCATCTTTCTGCTGCCTGGGCTGGGCTCTCCTCTGTTTTGGAGCCTCCAATAAACACTGCCACGCGTACACTGTCAACTCTGCTGCTCCCACTTACTCCGTGTTTCTCTCTCTCTCTCTCTCTCTCTCACACACACACACACACACAAACACACGCGAAACCCTCCCCGTGCTTAGACAAAACACACTGCCGACATGCACGCAACCTTTCGTTTCTCCACCCTGTCTCGCACGATTTTCACGCTGTCACCTGTGCAAAGCTTTGAAATGTTGAAATGTCGTTATATTCATGTGGTTACTGTGTGTATTGTTAAATATACGAGTGTTCCACCGGCGGCGGGGGGGGGATCCCCTGTTAGGAAGCGGTGGTCCCAGCCCCCACCCCGCGCACACACACACACACACACACACACACACACACACACACACACACACACACACACACTCAAAGAGTTAACAATGTTTTTGTTGTTGTTGTTGTTGACATCCTAGATCGAAGCTTCTGATTGGAGTATCCATTTATTTTTCAGTCACTCCTCATTAAACTGTAATTAAGGCCTATTCCTCCTGAGTATGACCTCATTTATATGCTGTCAAAGTCTGCAACAGGATAAACTCCTGCTGCAAGGCCATAAAAAACGTTAATTTTTATGCCACAAGTTTTTAGTTTGGGTTGTTATTTGTCCTCTGGCTCTTGGACAGCTGGTCAAAGTCAGCAGATTAACATTTAGCCCGATTCTCATTGCTGAAATTAAAAGGCCTGATCAGTCCCAGGGCCACTTATAGGGCCGTTTTTATGTTCATGACATGAATTTTTCAGTTTTAATTAATTTTTAATTATTTTCTTCATTAGCTCTTATGCTTGTGAAATGCTTAAACATATGTTGAAAATGCCCACGTTCATTTCCCTGAGCCTAAGGTGCCAGCTTCAAACTCCTTGTTTTGTCCCTTGTTTTAGGGTATTTTGCTGTTTAACATAATTTAACCAATTATCTTACAATGGGCTAATCAATCCACTAATCCTTTCAACTCCAACATAGTGTTGGTCTGAAAGAAGGTTTTGATTGGATCAATGTAGGACACGCCCCCATCAGGAATCCCTTTTCTCTGTCATTGACCTTAACTGAGGGACTTTTACATCCCATGCTGTTTACATGTAGGATTACTCGGCATGATGTGCAACAGTGAAGTCATTTGACTTCTCGTAATGTAATATATGTGTTTGTGGTGAAACTCTCTCTAGAAAAATCAGCATAGTGTGTCACATTCAGTCCAGTTTCTTTCCCAAGAGCTCTTGCACAAAAAGATCTGATGAAAAATAAAAAATCCTGTTGACTAATATTAGTTTCAGGAAGCCAGGCAAATGTGGTTTCTTAGGTCGTGAGTTACGTCATTGCATTGTTAACCTGTGACGTCACTATCCTCATTAGAGAAAACGTGAAAATTTAATATCATGATTATAACATATAGATAAAAACGATTATAGATTCATCGTCAGGGTTATCAGTTTTAGCGCAGTATTGTTAAATGTCCAGAAAACGTTGAAAATGAACTGATACATCAAAATCATTTTGCCAAGTTTAACAAACAGACAAAAAAGGTTTTAAACAACAAATAAAATTAATAGCACATAATTATTAATCTCTTACTCTGCACTTCCTTACTCAGACGAACGCCCACACACGGTCTATGTTCGGTGTTGCATTTGGATATATGCAATCACCCCTTGCACAATTTAGATATATTCAAATGAGTCTTAAGACAGTGCTGGTAATGCAATGTCAGCTATCACCAATAATGCAAGGAAGTCATGTACAGGGGTCTATAGTGTTTCAACTATTTAAACAGCTAGTTAAACTGCTGGATTGTAAATGAAATGGAGTGGCTGGGTGATTAAACTATGCAACATGTTATCATGTGCAAAGGATAAAAAGGATTGGAGACACCTGATGCACACAGCAGTAAAAACACCTGTTGTGTTTTTACAAGAGCAGGTAACCGTGAAAACCTAAAACTGCATTTGTTAACATTGGGGTAAACATCAGTAACTTTTTTCTGGTTCTATATGGAAAGAAAATCATAATATTCATTGACAGCTATTAGTAAAGTGGTGTGAGAGTATCACAAGATCTCTGTGTTGTCCCATGCCTCTGTATTGAGTATTGATAAAAATCCAATCGCTTCCGTTCTATTCTGCTGCAACTTTCCCTCCGTCTTGGTTCAGATTGGACTTTAAGAGAGAGCAACAAAAAGCGAAATAAAACGCAAGTCGGAGGTAACGGCTGCAGCGGAGTTGTTTGCCTCCCAGCGCATCTCATGCTACAGCTAACGTTAGCTTGTTAGCTTGTTAGCAGAATTTGCCAACTGCAGCTTTAAGTTTACGTTTGAAGCTGTTTGCAAGTGGGGCAGTACATGACATTTTCCGTCATTTCGACGTGGCTACATCATGCACTGAGCTAAAAGTCAACTTGCCTTGCAGTCGTTCTAAAATAATGGGTGGATTTTTTTTTTTTACAAGCACCAAAGATTTAAATAATTTTGTCCTTTTGCAGTGACTTTGTGTATGATCTGCAGACACTAGAGTGACTACATTTGATTAATTTCATTAGTACTCATTTAAAAACTGAAATGAGTGCCACATTTCAGACATGTAGAGGCTGAAAAGCGTCTCTGCCTTTTGCCATATTTCCACTGACACAAAACAAACTCATGATGCTGCGCCTGAGTCTGGGAGACGAACACCTGTTTGGCTGATGTTTAAGTTTTTAATGAAACCCAGTTTTGATGATGAAAATTTTAATCATTAGTTGTGACAGTTGGATTTTTTGCTGTGTTTTATCTTTACACTGGTCATCCATAATCGTCATCCAACTCTTTTTTTAAGGTGTAGAGTTTTGCAAATTTGATATTTTTGTATTTATATGTCACACATGAGAAAGCAGACTCTTCCACATGCCTTTATGACGGATTAACAGAATTATTTCTGGGTATCTGTTGGTATGATTGTGCGGTTGTGGGTGTGTAAAGCAATGTGGCAGGTGGGTGTGGTGGCTGAAAAAGACACCTACACACTGTGACTAAAACAAGCCCACTAGGCTTCATTCACCAAACCTGCTTTTCCCTCCTTTTCTTTATGACTGCACTGTGCAAGAGCTTGTCGACTCCCTTCATAATCTCCCTCAGTTTTGGTAGCATTCACAGGATGCTGGGGGAAGTGAAGTAAAAACATGACGTTGGAACTTTACCGTATTTTCAGTTTAACACAAGCTGGCTGTTAAAACGCAAAGCGCTCTGCTTTGTAGAAACTAAAACTTGTGTCATAGTGTCATCATGATTTGCAAATTAAAAACAGATAAAACATTTTGCTATGGTGCAATATGCAGGACGTATGAGATAAAGCAGTAGACAGTCTATTTCTGCACACAGAAAGAAGAAACCCTGGTGGAGTTTCCGTTTTTTTTCCTCATTGAGTGTTATTTAAGCAAAATGTTTCTAAAAAAAGACTGAGATGTAACATTTTATTGGTGAGAGTTTTCCTGTTTCACCTTCCTGTCACATTAGATATGAAGTGAAAATGATAAGCAGTGGAGATGACAAGAAAAACCCCTGCTCCACTTCTTTCCTTTCTTGAATTTCTTCCGGTGAATGTGGGGGAGCATGCACGAAGTCCTTTGAGGATGAGCTTTGACAGTGTGGTATCAGGCTAATTTATATTCCTTTGATCATCATGGCCAAGTTTATGACAGCAGTCATTTGCATGCCAGTGCCACCCCATTGTCTTACATAACATGCAAAGGTGTGTTAACCTGCTGTTATTACAGGTCAGTGTGCATTCTCTTCCTCTTCAATCTGCTGTATGATTTCCTGGTCATGTCCTGTGCTTTGAGTGGGCGATTCCCTAATTTGCGCAGGTTTGAATAGAATAACATCCTCCATGATAGAGTAGAGCTCTCTGTCGACCTTTCGGATCAGATTTTTACCAGCAGTGCAACGTTCTGTGAACCTTCTGGGATGGTTTTGTGCAGAGGCCGCATTATCCTAGTAGCATGGTCAACTTAGTCTGACTTTCAGGAAGCATGCTGTTGGGATAAGCCAGCCTTTGGTTGACTATTTTGGTCCATATTCTCCTCCCCCTCTGTTATCTGTGTGTTACCAGTCAGTTTACATGTCACTACGTGAAACAACAACAGCCTTCCAGCGAGCCACCTACATGCTGAAAATGGCAAGTTTTTACAAAGATTTGGATCCCGTAAAAAGGCCTGCTCATGCTCGTGTACCCGTGCAAATGCAAATGTTTTACTAAAAAATAAAAAATAAACACCCCTCCCTCGGGCACTATGGCTGAATCTTTGGCTGAGGGCCGCACAAAATGATTGTGACTGGCTTTAAGTAATACAAGAAGGCCAGAGATCGTTTTTTAACTTGTACTGATACTACATAGGGCTTAAGCAGTGCTTTTTCCCACACCTTCACCGAGCTAAAACACAACATGGAAAAAGATGTGGCTTTGCAACGCTACGGTCAGCTGTGACCATTTCATTTTTGGTGCAGCATAGCCGTGCAGAAGCCTCGTCCTCCTGGGCACAGCTGTGGGAACCACTTGTGCCCTTGTGCTTCACGAGCACAGGAGCTCCTCAACACTGAGAAATTTGAAAAGGCTTGTTGTCTGTCTGGCCCCTTGTTGTTGATGTTTTTGTTTTTATTGCTGTGGTATCCATGGCTGTCTCATGAAAAGAGGGCCTGTTTCAGATGGACTGCAGTGCCCTCGCTGCTCCTTGCTGCACATCAGGATCGGGGCTCTCCCAGCCCACACGCTGAGGAATCCACAGCATCCTGGATGTCTCAGTTTGTCCACACTGCTTGTCAGCAAGTGTGCAGCAACAACAGCAGTGTGTGCATGCTGTTTGTGTGTGTGTGTGTGTGTGTGTGTGTGTGTGTGTGGGTGGGTGGGTGGTGGAGTGGTGGGTGTTGTTTGGTGTCACAGAAACTGCTCTCTTTCATGGTCTTTTGTTCCGTCTGCTGCACAGTGCACACTGTCTGACAGATGTCACAAGAACATGGAAAAAGGATTAAAAAACTATTTTTTTCCACACTTGCCACAGATACTTGTGTATATCCTTCATTTCACTACACACTAGAATGAATGTTCAGCAGAGGAGGCTTGTTTTGGAGCATTACAGTAATCTATGTCTTTGATTAAAACAAACTTTACCACACAGTGAAAGCCCGAAAGCCACCTGGAGGCAGAAAGAAAAAGAAAAAAGCAGAGGAGATGCTTTCTGATGTCTTGACACATTTATTCCAGAATGTTTCTCAGATCTGCTGTTTCTTCCACTCTTTCATCTGTCTTAGGTTAAGATCAAAACATTTACTAACCATGCCTCTCACCTTGGGATAACACAGCATTTCCAGCTCTCATGTCTGGTGATTTGAAGTTTTTGTTTCGTGTTTTGACAGCATTCCAGCACTTGCCTCCCTGACATTCATCCATGTCTTTTGTCTGTTTGTCGTTTCAGATCGTCGCACAACGAGCTGGAGAAACACAGGTGAGGTGACATCTGAGGCCCTTTGATATACTGCACTCTTTCACGTTTGTGTTATTTTCATGTGCGTTTCCTCTCTGCGTGATGGGATGCTGCCTGCAGGTTAACATTTCAACAATTAAAAAACATGTGACAATATTTTCCTTTCAGTCAAAAGCACCAGGAGCGAATCATAGGTCATTTTCAAAGAGATTTACTCAATTAATTCCTCGTGTCTGAAAATTGATAACATGCTGATTTCAAAGAGCATCCTCATGTTGATTAGATCTGTCTCCATTTCACGGATAATACTGGTTGCCTTGTATGGAAAGAGCAACCAGTCAGTAAAATGACAATCTTGCTGCCCAGACTGACACTGTGGGCAGAGGATCTGATGGATCTGGCCCTTGCCTATAGACAAATTACACTCAAACACACACACACATACACACACACACGTTGATCCTGCTCTACTACTCCAAGCAAGCGTCTTAGTCCACTCATAAATGTTATATTTATCTCCTTTTGGGATTCGGGTGTGATGTGAAATCTCCGCTCATTCAGGGCACAGCTGTTTGGTTTTGCTCTATTTTGACTTCAACAACAGGAGAGGTGATGTCACAGAGGCAAAGAGGTATGTTGTGAGAAAGTTGCTTGATGGAAAAAAAAGCTTCCTTTTTTGTGGCATTTTTTGCATCAAGGGCACCCAAAGCAAACTCTCTGAAAAACTGCCTGCCACAGAGGAATTAGAAAACAGTTGATCTGACTATCAGCATGGGAGCAAAGGCCAAGACGGGTGTGTTAGGCCTCATGTGCGTGACACACTCTCACCCACGTTAAAGTGTTGGGTTTTGCCAGTCACATGTCTGGGAGTGAGTAATGGATGTGTGTAGCGTAGAGAGAAACAAGTGCAGGCATGTTCCTCCCTGACCTGAAGGCAGGAGAAAGCCCCGGCTGGTGATTAGCCTACACGTCAGGTGTTGAGACGCAACGGTTACCTCATGTCCGATGACGGGTGTGGTCGGTCACCAGTGAAGTGACGTCCAGTCAAACTGACGATGCAAGTGCCAGTCAAGTGTTCCGTAATCATTTTACTCACTTCCCTTGTTACAAGCACAGCCACAAGTTTCAAGAAAAGACTTCTCTTAGTTAACCCCTTAACATCCACCTCTGCTATGGGGCCTATATGGAATACCCAAATTTAAAGGCTTATAATGGAGAAAATATATTGGTCTGAGAGTTAGGGGAGAATCTAGCTATAAAAATAAATTGTAGTTAATGATATATAAAAGTTTATAGCATGTCCATTTTGACTTAAATTTATACTTTCAAATCAAAATGTACAGTGCTAAGAACCACTTAAAACTCTTACAGCCCATCTACGGGCCAAGAGAACCGCAACAGGTTACACGCTGATGGTTCGATGGAAGCAATTAAATAAATAAAACCATGCTTGACTACTCTGCCAGTCACAATGCACTGTTTGCCTATGATAAGTGATGTATTAGTCAATATTTAATTGTACCTTCTTGTTGTTATTTTTCGTTCTTGCGTGACAATTAATGGCAAATTTTCAGCGTAGTTATTTGTAATGACAGGTCCTGCAGAGACGAGGTTTCTTTTGCAACATAATACATCCTGATTTAATCCCTGTCTGGACCTGCGGCCTCAAATTACATGGTCATTACTCCACTATACAGGTTAACTTCAGGCTCTAGCACAATCATCCACAGTGCTGTGTATGCAGTGTATTATACCTGCTTTAGTTATGCAACTAAATTGACAAACGGAAAATTAATTTTTGTACCTCATTGTTAGTTAGTACTTGAAAGACATTGCCCTCTCAGAGCATGCAATGGGCCCTTCTTTACTATTTTCAGAAATGCAGATAAAGATAAAAATCAAAAATTTGATAAGGTACAGTTCTACTGGTGCACCACTCAAAGAAAAGTTTGAGTGTTCTCGGTTGATCTCTATCTGTCACTGATTCATAAGAAAACCAAAACTGTTTTTCAGTGGTCCTGTTCAACCAGTTTAATTAGCATCCACTCAGGGCTTCAGCCCTGTCTAGCTTCAGCAATGTTAATATCGTTTCTAAAAACTCGACCTCCTTCACGCCCTTAACCGCCACGCCAGGGAGGTGCTGCTGTTTGAGTCCTGACTCACTGTCTTTGTTTGGTCGTGTGTGCTTGTGTTTGGTTCATGCTGGTGCGGCACATCCTTGTACTGAATGTTCACATGGCGCACAATGTGACTGATGAACATCTGGTTTAGACACCAGAAGGCTTTGAATGTACTATGAATAGTAAAATAGGAATTTCATAACGTTATCTTCCTGGTGGGGCAGACTTAACATGCAGCTGATACCTGTTGTTCTGTAGATATGCCACAATTCTAGAAGAATTTGTTTGTTTGTTTTTTTTAACTTCAAAGCGCCATGGGGGGGGGCGGGGGGGGGACTTTTCCTCAAAAATGACTAAATTTGGCAACAGTTATAAAGAAAACAAGAAACA
>JAQLOL010000019.1:1645134-1656953 GCA_029783665.1 Naso thynnoides
CCCCCCCCCCCCCCCCCCCCCCACCGTTCCTCAAAACTGACTAAATTTGGCAACAGTTCTAAAGAAATCAAGAAACACTACCACCTTGCACAAGTGTTTGTTTTAAGGATGCAAAACAATACTGAGGTTCAGTATCCAGTCTTGCTCTCACTGGATCGTTCTGTGATCTTGTTCATTCGGGGTGCCTTGGCCACCCTTCAGGAGGCACCCTGCATATATTTGTGCCCTGTTATCAGAGTGAGATGTCTGGGTGCCAGCCGCGTCCCACAGACTCGCCTGTCCTGACATAACCTGCTTATCTGCTGCAGCGCGAGTGCGACAGCAACAGCTCCGAGAGAGACCGTGGCAAGTGTGGCTCAGCTGCTTTGTTTCCTGCTCTCATCATCACATTGGCACAGTCAGCTTGTCATTTCTGGGCAACCAAATGCGACTGTGTCGATGGTCTTGGCTGGCATTGCTTCCTTCCCATTTTTGACTTCAACCGCTCGATTACGCCTATGACGACTCGGCCGCACCACGGGTTTCCTTTTCTAGAAATGCCAACAAATCATGATGCTGCAGAGGTTTTGTTTTCCCACATATCACCTATTTACAGGAAATCTAAGTCAGGCCGTGCTAATGCAGAGTATCTGGTATGTTTGTGCTGCTTCCCTCAATTGAAAAAAAGATTTACAGCTCTATTTTTAACTTTTCAGACACAGACACCACCCATTGCTGTCAGGTGCTCTCGGTTTCATTTCTGAGATGACTCAGAATGATGCTCAAGGTTTGCAATGGAACTCAAAAAGACAGCGTTCTCTTAAGGAGAGTCCTACCATGGGTAATGTGCAGCAACTGTGTAACACCTATTGAACTTAGCTTTAAATTTACATGCACTTCATGGCCACAGAAGCAGGCACTCAGTCTGTCACGGTCTAATCTTCTCACTAATTAAATTTACTCTCCCAGTGTCTTGTCCTCCCAGTTGTGATGAATGACTTATTTGGCTTTGAGGAACTCTTTCCCCTCGAGTGAAGCTCTTGTGTGTGTGTGTGTGTGTGTGTGTGTGTCTATAGGCTGGGTACCCAACTGAGCTATTTGAATTATGGCAGCATGTCGGCGGGAGGGAGAGCCATCCACAGCCCTGTTGCTTCACCTCTTTGCCTTCTAGTCGTTGTTTCCTTCTTTCTCCAGAAACCACATCTGTTTTTTCTGTTATTCTTTTTTCCTCCCGTCTCCCCATTCTGGCTCTCCTTTTTTGCCCCTGAAGAGTGTCTGACTCAGCAGAAACCTGAGGCAGTGAGGAGGAGAAAGGCATCGCTTCCTCTCACAGAGGGCCTTTCTCACTCCAGCTGGTCTTCTTGCCAAACTCATATTTGCCTATTCTTTACTTTTGAGGTATAAATCTTCTTTTGTGACAGCCCAGGCTTTGATGGGCCTGTTAATCCTGTTAATCTGCATTTTAATGTGGATTATAAACTGCACAGCCATTGTTAATACAGCTTAAGTGAAGGTCATACTATGTCCACATCCTGCTTTTGAAAACTGAATATTCCTTTTTTAAGAGTTAAATGTCATGTTGGTCTCTTGCAGGCAGCTACATAAACGAAGTTGTAAGCTTCTTTATTTCTTCCAGTTTGGGCTTTGGTGTGGCTAACACATGCACAAGATTGCATGTGGGTTATGTACTTAACTTCCTCAAATGTCACACCATAAGTTGCATTCCTCATGTGCGTGAGTAGTGACCTGGAGTCAGTATGCTAGCATAGGCAGCTAATAGCTCAGAGTAATGAATCATGTTCTGTACATGGTCTGATCAGTAAGGCTCATGTAGTTATTTACAGCTACACGTACAAACAATGTGAATCAGTAAATGTTATCTAATGTTCTTCCTCTATCAAGATACAGGTAATTCAATACTGTGATGTCAATTTAAGACTGTAGCTAGTTAAGATTTTTTATTATTGATTAGTCTGCCAATTATTTTCTCAATTGCTTTGCATGGAAAGTGTCAGAAAGTGGTGTAAAAAAAAAAGATGTAGACCTTTAGGATATTCAGCTCACTGTCACATAAAACAGACAAATGCAAAAAACGTGCATAGTTGAGAACCTGGACCTGGCAATTTTTGCTAAAAAATTAACTAAAACAATTGAGTGAACACCAAAACTTCATAATTTTGTCAGTCAACTAATCAATCTATTGTTTGGCTTCATATGAATTTATTTGATATAGTTTTTTTCTTAAAATGAACAGACAGCCAGATGTATTAAAGTGATATCTATGTTGGTGTTAACAGGGATTCCTATCCTCTCCCGATAGATTTCATCTCATTGCCCAAATCTTGTTACAGACGGGGCTCTTCCGAACCCTTGGCATTTTAGGACAGCCGAAGTTGTAACTACTGATAATGCACACAGAGAATAAGAAACAGGCTACAGCTGGAGGTCAGCCGCAGAGGTCACATGTGAAATTTCTCCACCCTGAGGTCACCGTTTACTCAGAAGCTCTCGGGTCAAGCCCAGCCACGATTGCAGTGCGACTGCACGTATGCTATCTGTGGACCACTATGTTTGCATAAAGCGTGTGAATAATCTTTGCTGACTTCTGAACTCCCAAATAGGGATATTTAAATATTTGTCTGTTGTATACCTACATTTATTTGAGAGCGTTCCTGCTCTGTCTCGGGTGTCGCTGCTGCAAGATACACCACCGTAAGCTCTGCACACCGCCATGGAGCAGCTGATGCTCTAAAAACAAGAACGCAGGACTCACTTTAACAAGGTGTGTGCATTGCTGTGGGGTAGGTTTCAAGGAAAGACAGCAGTGAAAAGGGCAAACGGCAAGGAGCAAAGAAAGCTGAGTGAAGCGTTCATGGCATGGTCCCTCAGGCCTTGTGTGAGCTTGAGGAAGAGGAGGACATGGAGTCATTCTTGAGTGCTGCTGAAGGGAGAGACGGGAGCCAGTGTAGGACGAGTCTGCTTTGTGTGTTGAGCAGGCAGCCTGAAATTCAGGTCAGCAGAGTATGCACACATACGCTGGAATGCAGAGTTAAGTAAGAGAGGCATTTTAGGGGGAGAGAGTCTGTGAGTGAATGGGGGTCACAAAAGTAGCAGAGCAGGCTGAATGCACTGTAACTGCTTCCACACACAGTCTTAGCTAGTTTTTCACAAGCAGAGAATCACAAGTGAATATTCATTTGATATACGCGTCGATGGAGTGGATAAGAGTCGCAGGCATTCTGTTGTTCATCAACCTGTTTTTCCCTCTCCTTTATTCTTTCTCGTGTAGGCTTAGTTTTTTTTTTTTAAATGAGTCCATGTCACAGAAAATAAGTATAATTTTGCATAAAAGAAATGCCTCCTTTGCTGTTTAACTCAAAATCCCTCAGATTTATCTTGCCACATTTTAGAGGAGTCCAGACCCTCAAACTGGACTCCGCCCTGCTGCTCCATAACCTCCTTTTAGAAGTAAACAAACTTTTACAGTCAACATAAAGCTGGAATCGTCTCTCATGCCTCTTGATACCTGCATGTTAATCATTGACAAGCACTCATTATAAAAGCAGAGCTCTGCATGTCACGGGGAATGTGCTTATTGAGCTCGCTGAACTTGTCTCTGCTAGTTCGTCCAACTTTTGCAGATGTACTTTTCAGTGCACGCAGCGGAAGGCAATTAATGTCCAGGTCTGTCATTTGGCGTCGTGTTGACATGATTCAGAGATGCGCAGGGAGACTCTTCTTCAGCCCGACCCCTTTTCTCTGTTTGCTCACACCCTCTCCTCTTTAAATACTATTTCACATCTGTTTTTCTTTTAACACCAGTGTAAACAGGCTGCACTGAGGAAGGGATTTTGTAATGATCTATGCTTGCACAGGGGATTGTTTCAGTACACAAAAAAAAATCAAATGAATCTAATTACAAGGCATTCTCAAGCACGCCCAGTGGAAATTGCAGTTTATTTTGTGGAAATACTACTACCACGTTTGAACAACAAACTGCCTAATTCTGCAGTTTCCTGTTTTTTTTAATCACCAGCAAAGCATGCAGAGCTCATTCTTCAGTGGAATTCTGCTAGTAGTAAAGTAAGCAGGCCACTCCCTCTGTCTGCACTGCTGTTTTGGTTGTTTGCTGCTTGCGTGTGAGAGAGTGGAGTCATGTGAGAACGAGCTCCATGCTCCTGCTGTCTGGAGATTGTGTTTATGAGGGACTTGTATTTGTCTGTCTCGCCTCCCAGTTGTCACTGCACACAGCGGGTGGGTGTGCCGTCCTGGATGACAGAAAACAAATATATCTCAACCCAGACGACTGACATTTCATATCAGCGTGATTAAAGCCTCTCGTGTCTCCCTGTGTGACTCTGGTCTTGCTGACGTGGGCAGTGTGGCGAGCCAATCTGCCATTTTCACATGAGCTACTTCAGCGGCATCTTATTTTTCTACCCTCTGACGGCACATCAGATCTCTGTTAAATGTAAACACGTTCAGGGCAGGGCAGGAGAGTGACAGGGAGACTAATGAAGGGTT
Organism: Naso thynnoides; assembly: GCA_029783665.1. Classification (NCBI taxonomy): domain Eukaryota; kingdom Metazoa; phylum Chordata; class Actinopteri; order Acanthuriformes; family Acanthuridae; genus Naso; species Naso thynnoides. Next base: position 1,649,638 of record JAQLOL010000019.1, read on the forward strand.
GCTGAAAGGCCCAGTGTGTGTATGTGTGTGTGGTGTGCTTTTGCCGGCCGGCCGGCCGGCCTCTGGGTAGGGTCCCCTTACCACCTCAAGAATTCCTCCATCTGCTTCGTACTCCCCGGGGACCTGCCAGCCAGATGTGGAGCCACTTCACTACCCACCCTCAAACTCAACCACCTCAACGTGGAGATCCACGCTAATGCAACACAGCCCTCACTTTCACTTCACAGGACAGAGCAGCACTGTAAACAAGGGGAGCCAGGTGCATAACGTTTTTGATTTGGAAAAGGGTTTTTTTGTATCCCTCTCAAAGTCAAGAAAAAATGTATATAAATGCAGGCTGTTAATAATGAGTTTTGTTACAAAGAAAAAGATTTACATACAATAGTTAAATAATTGTCAGTACAGAATGGACAAACCTGATTTTTCATTGTCTAGGAATAAACTTAAATTATAATTCTAGTTTTTTACAATTCGAGTCTCAGTTTTATAGCTCTGGCCATTGTTTCTGTCTTTAATGGTGACTTTGTACTTACCAAGTTAGTTGATGATGAAGAGACACTGAAAACATAAAAAAAAGATTGATGGAGGAGGAAACAGAAGCCGCCAGTCTTTCATATGGGATTTAAAAAAAAACTCAGAGGTTAGGTAGCGAAAACAGAGGCAGGTGGTTAAATAATTTCCTAAACTGACTTTCTGGTTCTACTAAACCGCTTTATTTTGAGGCTAAACTCAAAGTAAGCACATCTGAAGTATTTGTAATATTCCTTGATTTGCAGAGGAAAAAACAGCTCATCAGAATTCTTCATGGCAGTGTTTTCGTTTTTGCAGATCTCAGCAGTAGTAACTGATTTATGGCCAAGACTTTGAATATAACATCCTCTTTATTCTTGAGATGTTGAATGACAATGAATAAATTGCATTTTGAGATAAAATCTGTTTTGCTCTTGTTAAAGCTGAGTAGATCGGGCAATGAATCCCTCATGCTGATTGTCTTCTGGGCTCAAGTCAGAACAACTCCAGAGGCCTGGTGTAGCATTTTCTTTCTTTTTTTTTCTTTTTCTTTTTCTTTAAACCCAACAGGGATCGAACCACATCAGCTCTGGCAGTGAGAGGAAACATTGCCGTGGTAGTTCTGACGACCTTTGACCTTAGTTTCGCGGCTTTGGCTCCTTGCCATGACAAGCCACTCGGTCTTGTGCGTATGGATTGAGGAATGCGCTGGGCTGCAGCGAGCTCATTAAACAGTGAAGTGAGTGAGGGGTGAAGGCCCGTTGTTTGCACTGGCTTGCCTTCTCAGGCCCTGCAGCTCTTCGTCTACTGATAGATTTCCATTACCGTAGCCCTGCAAGACCCTTGACACCGGTATCACCAGGACAGGACAGCATGTGTGAACCAGTTTGTCTTAATGTGTGTCCTGGTCACCTCTTTCCTTTGATGCAGCTTACATTACTATTCTGTAATGGGCATCCATCAGATAGATTCAGGGAGCAGCAGATACACTGCTTGCCTGTAAGCTGCAAAATGAGATGTTCAGGGCCTGAGCACCAAGGGTGCAAGGTCCTATTGAAATGCAAGGAGTTACTCACAGTTCTTCTCCTTGCTAGGCTTAAAAGTGTGAGCACATCTGTGAGAAAGGTCTGGTCTGGACTGAGTAAACATGAAGCATAAGTCAGCAGTTTCAGTAGCTTGTTGTAGCAGCGTGCAGCTTTCTGAGTAAGAGTTCCTTCTTTGTCTCCCCTCTGCAACTGCTTTGTTTTGGCACTGGTGGGGAGGGAAGAAGGGGGAGGAGGTGGGTTTGGAGGGGGATGGGGCAGAGATCAGACACGTATCATCCCGTGGTACTCTGCACATGAGAACAGTCAGGTGGTCATTTCCCTGCAGACATGACTTCAGAGCAAATGAAATTGCAGATTAACTATCAAATCCACAGCTGCGGAGAAATTACAGGCTGTTTTGTTTTTGTAGCTTTCAGTGCTGTTACACCATGAAAGTCCACAAGTTCTTATTATGTTTTAGTACTTCAGTATTTGCTTTAAAAACAATAACATGTAACTTTGAGTGAAAAAAACACATCCCACGAGTCCATCATACTTAGAAACATTGTTTACACACACAAGCTGGGAATCTGCCTTAACTACAAAACCTTATGCGACACAAATGAAGAGACAGTCCTTTTTTAAACCCAGACAAATTGGAAAATTGGATGTGATTCAGAACCATGTGGACCAGTCGGTGCAAACTGTCTGCTCTGCTCCACGTTTGCAGCATTCACGTTCATCTGGTGCCACCCTTTTTCATGGCTGTTTGAGGCAATCTGATAAACATTGCGTGACCAGGACTTGGCTCAGGAATAACAAACGTGAGTGAGGGAGGGTCTCTAACCCCTGCTCTTGAAGAAATGTGAGTGAGTGTGAGTGTCACACAGCAGGGGAACATGTGCCGTCGGGAGGGAGCTGTCAAGAACACACTGCCAGGTCTAACCAGATCCTGCTAATGATATGCATCAGACATATTAAACCTTTTCGTAGACTGGAGTCACAACAAAGACGAGTCGAAGAGAGATGTATTGAGCATTTAATGCAGGACTTCAGACAAAGAGAGGCCCAGTCTAGACTTGTTAAAACTGCAGTGACAGAAATGTTAAAGTGGATTGTTCCAGACTATTAAAGATGGAGGTATTCTGAGCTTTTGCAATTTATCCAGTTATACAGTGAGAAAAGTGCCACTGAAGACATAGTATTTCTTTTTTAACTTTTTTTTGTTGTTGTTTTCAAATTTTGTTCTCACAACATAAGGTAAATTAGTTTTAATATTACATACAAAAACTGCTTCATAAACACAAAAAATAGTAAAAACAGCCAAGTGGCTTCAGTTAAAAAGTTTGTAAATATCATTTCCGTAATTAAGGCTACAGAAACAAATAAGAAGCGTTTGTTTTGCACCTAGCTTTTTATCAGAGCTCTGGCTGGGCTTCTGTTCATCAACATAAAGCTGCCCCTTCATTGTAACATACCTGGGGACAATGACAATAAAGATCTATCTATCTATCTATCTATCTATCTATCTATCTATCTATCTATCTATCTATCTATCTATCTATCTATCTATCTATGTTGTTTTAAACATGATTTTAACAAATAAAGGTGAAGGTAAGTACATCCCACATATAATTTATTGAAATACAGCTTTTTACATTCATTCACCAAAACAAATTAGTTCAAAAACATGTCTATCAAAATTATTTCTAAAGCCACATTTTGTAATGATGTATTCGTACTTCTAATATCTGTGATGGCATGTGACTGCAGGATTATTAATGAACGAGGGTGAAGCAATTATGTGATGGATGGCTGCTTCGCAGCAGCTGCTGCAGTAATGCAGGAGTCATTTTGCACCGTGGTGATAAAGAGAGAGTTGAGCCTTTACGCAGTGGCTCTTGATTTACTGCTCAGGGTCTGATGCTGCTTAAAAACATCACCAGCTCTTGTCGTGACTGTAAGAATGAGACTGCAGTTTACAGGCTGATGTTATATTTGTTTTCAAGATGCACTGACAGACTGAAGGGAGTCAGTTCAGGTGGTTTGTCCACCCTGTTATATTAAGTTGTATTACCAGTTATGTGTTGTTTTCAGCTATGGGAAATGTTTAAGTGAATATTAAATATGTGGGTTGAATGTTTGACAGATGTCATCTGCATCAGGCAGTGACAGCAGCCAGAGACTCCACCCCTTCCTCCAGTGACACCAGCATCTACAGACTCTGGACTGTGTGACATGAACATGCATATGACCTGTCTGTCTCTTTCTCAAACACCCACCCACCCACACACACACACACACACACACACACACACACACACTTCCTCTTACACTGCTCTTCCAGCTGCATGCTGGAGTTCCACTGGGTGCCATCAGTGTGCATTCTGCTCAGCTCAGAGTCAGTGAAGCAGTGGGTGGATGACGCAGAGAGAGAGGGAGGGAGGAACTTTGATCTGTTTTTGTGCCAGAGAAGCGTTGGCATTGCCGGGTTGTGACCTTGACATGTGGCTGAAAATATATTTACTCACTGGATTAGAAATAAGATGCTCCCCATATGACACGCCCCCCCCCCAATACAATTAGAAAATAAGATTAATGTTTTTACTACTGATACAGCATTCTTGCCTGTCTAGAACTGCACAAGTTTCAATCTATAATCTAAAGTCTATAGTGTACCCTTTTTCTAAATTAGCTTAAGTCATATTAACATCACACTCTAGTCACCAATGTCGGGTTGTTTTCTTGCATTTCCAGGCCTCTGTTAAACAAATTTGCTCAAACCACACCCCACAGAGATTATGAGTTTTAAACTCTTAATAAATAATATTTAGTAATTTTGCCAAACTGTTTCATTATTTTTGTCATATATTTGGTCATGTTATAGAAAGACTTAAATTGTAAAACTATCATGGGCTTAAATTTCTTTAAATTTGTATGTAAGAATTAACGTCAATTTTTAAGGATACAGTGTGTACAGCGTGCCAAAAGTATTTTAATATTTAAAATTAATCGATCCCATCTTCATATTTGATTGTTGTCTTCTGGTTTTGAAATTAGAGATAATTAAATAATCTCAATATAAACAAACAATCAAATCTAATAAGGACAGTTGGTAAAAATAAAAAAGGGCCATTATACATTGACCAGCCTACTGTGGCTATGAAAGAACTCTTTAAACTTTATTTTTCATAATTGTATATATAGCAAAGATTTAGATTTGGTGATGAAGACTTTGAGAATTTGGAAAAGTTTGATTTAGATACCTTGAAAGTGCTTGAATATTTTTTTCTCTTAAAAGACGTGTGAATTCTGTTGTCCGCTAAGTATGAAAAAATGTTTATTGTATGTATGAATTTGATTTAAACTGTTGTGATTACTTCATTTTTTTCATGTTTTTGTGTTGGTATTGTTTAAGTCCAAGTGGACAGGACAGGATATATAAAGACAGGAGAGAAGAATGGCATAAAAACATACAAAACATATGTACGAGCTTGACCTGTGTCATACAGTAACTCAACAACATCCCATCACTCCAAACCATCTTGGTCACTTACATCCTCACTGCATATGAACAGCTGCATGCGGACAGAAACAACTCCAGGCCACTAGGGAGAGCTGCATCAGTTCTAGTTTTACTCCAGCTGTTAATCTGCCTGTCTTCCTCGCTTTTCATCTTTCCATGAGATTATATCTTATGAGGTAAACACATCTGGATGAGGCATAAATTCTGTGTGTTTTAGTTATTTATAGAACATCTGGAGCACAGCAGAGGACTGCCATTTCTCGAGAACACAGTTGTTCCCGCCAGAGCGGAGGTCGTTTTGGGGAAATATTGTGATATTTGTTGAATATCTCATGCAAGCCAGGAAGTTTGTCTCTTGAGGGGGTACAGGAAGGACACGTGTCTTTATCTCTCCACTGTTTGTGTATGTGTGCTTATGTGCGTGCAAGTTTCAGAGGAAGTTAGGCTGTACACAGCACATCTGTCAACATCTGGGTGCACAGACTGTGTTTGGCTTTCCAACAACTGGGTGAGATCAACACCAAAAACACACACAGTTTGAGTGCAGCCAGAGGATAGAGCAGCAGTAACCCCCCTCCCACACAAACACACACACACACACATCCACCCACTTCTTAAGCCTCTGATGGCCCCCGAGGGCCCCCAGTTTCCAATCCTGCCACTTCCTATTTCTGGTCTGTGCTTGCTTTACTTCCTTTGTAAGGCACATTTCTGCCTCTCTGTCTCTCTCTCTCCTTTGTCTTCAAACACGCACACACACACACACACACAGTTGCTTGCTGCACAGAGACACATTAACACTTTATGTGTAAATGTCATTTTCCCCAGGCTACTCCCTCCTTGGGGAGGCACAGGAGGAGTCGTCTTCTCTTTCTCAGAACAAACTGCTGTGTAACATCTGTGTGCAGGAAGAGGGAGACAGATATGAGAAAGATTCCTGTCATGGGAGGAGATGTCTCTCAGTCATGTTTTTCTCTCAGCAATTTGCATTTCCCAAATGTGTCATATGCCGTGTTTGATAGAAAGTATTCGGTGCGGAATAAAGCTACGGCTGATTCACAGCTTACATAATTTCTTATAAACTCAAAGGAAAAGACCTGATATTTTCATCATTGTTAAGCCATTTTACAGCAAACAACCTCAGTCGCATCAGTAATATCTGATACTTGCCAGACAAACATTTAACCCCCATGCAACAATTTAGAAGTCAAATCTGTTTTGAAATGATGTGTGAGAATTGAGTTTGTTGACAGAGTGTTTTGTAAAAGATAAACAGATTTCAGGGATATCACAAACACATACGTAAATACTGACATATGACCAAAATAGTTCATGAGAAATTAATTATTCTGATGAGTTAATATCCTTTCCACAAAATAGCCCAATGAATATGACATCATCACCCCACGTCCAGTTGTTGTTTACTCGGTTAGTCTGATGGCTGGCTGGAGGTCCCACACAGGGAGGGCGGCACCATGTCACCCCAGTGACAGCTCACCATATGAGGGGAGGGTGAGTGGGTGGGGGGACTCTAAAGCCCTGTGGAAGTCCACACACATGGATCTCACAAACAGAGCACCCTGGCAGATGCCATTTCTGTGGTTACCAAAGTACACACACACATACACACACACACACACACACACACAGCCAAATCTGCCCAAACATTACAGCTACGCCTGCCCAGATGATCAAGCTAATTGTGTCCTACTGTTTGATTGTGAATGAACATGTTGTGTTTTTCTTTTCTGAACTGCTCTCTTGTTTACAAAGAGAATATTTTGGAGGGCTGATGGCTTTTGGTTGTTTGGAAAAACAGACAGATAGTGACCTCATAGTCACCTAATCACAAGTCACTAGTAAGCATGCAAACACATGCTGTTTTAGATATATACAGAAGCATGCACTTACTTTGGAACTGATGGTAGAAAAGCTAACTGTGATAATAAGAGATCCAACCTTAAAGGACCATATCAGAGTTCCTGCATGTTATTGTCCTCTGTCAACATTGGCCGCAGAGGTTACATTTTTCCTAGAATAGCGTTATCTATGAGATATAGTGTTTGTTTACAATTTGCCCATATTCAATAAACAATACAGAAAGTACCTGAAAATGTGTGACAACGTTAGTTATAAAGAATGACTATGTCAAAATCCTTCTTTACACTAATATTCAAGCTAGGAAGGCAGAAAGGAAGGAAGCACTTGTAAGATCCTATTTTTCAAGGTATAATAACGTTCATCTCCACAGCTCT
>JAQLOL010000019.1:1675523-1690523 GCA_029783665.1 Naso thynnoides
GTAGGATTTAGGAACATCTAACAGTGTAGTGGCAAATGGCAACTGACTTAACAAAACCATCCACTCACCCTCTCTTTACAATTCTGCCAGAGAACCTTGTTGGCCATGACAACTAGAAAAAACACTTAAGGCTCTCACTACTCAGTATTTGGTTTGTCCATTCTGGGCTACTGTAAATGGCAGGGCAACATGGCGGACTCTTTGGCTCCATCTGTAGGTTTTAAAGGCTCATTATGAAGTCACAAAAACACATGGATATTTATTTGTTAGCTATTATACTTTAATGAAAAAAATATTACGAATAATAGACTATGAATAAGCACCTACATACTTAACTATTCCTTTGATAGGCTAAAAAACTGATTAATTGAAATGAAAAAAATGCTTGATTAATGCATAATTTAGAATAATTTGTGAGTTAGGAATTTTTAACGCTGGGCAGAAGATAAAGAGCAAGCAGGCGCAGAGGCATCCGGTTTAAGCTCTCATTCCTCCCGTTATCCATTGCACTATTAAATACACAAACTCTCAGGTGATCCCCCAGGGTCATGGTATCTCTCAGTGCGTGGAGCAAGATATTGTAATTATCATTAGTTTTGAATTCAACACTACTTATGGTGCCACGATAATGAGGTTTTTACGGGTTTATAAGTTTTAATGGCTGGTTTAGTCTTTATCGTCTTGAAAATGTCTTATTTACATTTTTGGGTTAATGCAGTATTTAGTGGAATCCTTGTGCCTATTTACCGGTATCCTACCTTTATTGTCCACTGTGCACTGTTGGTACAGTTATTATATGCTGCCATGTATGTACTAGCATGATAAGCAAATGTGTTCAGCACTTTCAAACAAGACAAACTTCCTTTGGGACAATAAAGTTGACCTTATTTTACTTTTTTTTTTAGCTGCAGCCACGTTTGTGACCAAGGCTACACATCTGCATATGCTGTAATTTTTACACAGCTGCCACACTGTGTTCCTAAAGACTGTGCTTTAAATTAACCTGACATTTTGGCATGTTTATTTCATCATCTTAATGTCATTGCCTTATTCATCTCTCAGAGGACAGGCTTTTTTTAGAGCCTTTCATATCATCTGCTCTACAGTATGCAACACTGACTACATAAACAGTTTTGGTTTGAGCCAAAATCCAGAAATGCAAGCTGTTTGTCACTGTAGTTGTCATGGTTTCCTATCCCTCTGCAGTCACACGGCCTTTCTAACCAGCAAGTATCCTGAGGCTTCTTAAATTAACCTGTTTCTAAGAAAAACAAGTAGGAGTGAGTTCTAGGCAATGCTGTGAGGCACAACTCAGTCAACTAACCAACTCCACAGTAATTACTGCTTCAAACTATTTTTCAATGCTCCAGTTGATTTCGCACAAATAAAGGAACCTTCTTATGATTTTGGGAGGGTGAAATTTTTAGATTTGAATGTACAATGCTTCACAGTGCAATATTTAGAAATAAACTAGCTGTCCTTGGTCCTTCTGCTTTGAAGTTTCACATTTCCACAAATGGCAAGAGTTAGAAATAGTGAAGTGTACCTACCCTGTAAATTGGACAGTGCATATTCCAGCCCTTTCATGGCCTTCACCTGGTTGCTCTTGAAGCGGGCCAATCCAAATTCCTGGGAAAAGACAAAACAGGGAGTGGCTTTACATGTTGGTGACATCTGAAAAACAACGCTAAGCGAACAGTCCTCTCTCTTTCCTATCCTCTGGTGGTATGAAAGCCTGGCATCGTCCACATCTCATAATAACAATTTAAAGTTGACATGCTTTTGGCACTATTTAAACTCCCTTCAGCTTCTTTTGTTCAACATTAGCGCACAGGATCCCATGCTTCTACTGAAATTAGGTGATTATAAATATATTTAGGTATGCTTAGAAACTATCTTAACATTATCACACTGCTATGGTATTTACTTCACAAAAGAAAGAAAACACTATGATGAGAAACCTCAGGTGGTCTAATGTGTGTTTGAGTATAGGCAAATTTTTATGGCACAAAGATGGTTAAAGTACCTGAATAGGTCTGGAGAAGCCGTAAACACTTGAGGTTATCCACGCTTCTCGTTTCAGCTGGGTGGTGGCTGGCTGCTCTGCTGAGTCTTGAAAAACACAACGCTCCTCGACTGACTGACATTAAAGAGAGAAAAGCGACTACAGGTTAAGTACAAGGCTGTACAAAGGGGTTTAAATTGTCACACAGTTCAGGAACAAAAGCAAAAGAACCGATTGCATCTTCTTTGTGCACGTTTCAAATGCAGGTGCCTGAAAGTTCAATCAAAGTTAAAAAAAAAAAAGAAAAGAAAAGTCTTCTTGCATGCATCTTCGCCATTTTATCCGGTGTGGATTGAATTTTCTTGCTAACTTATTTGTTAGGTTAAGCTTTAATATGAACATGTGACAGGACATTTTAATTAATAGTTTATAAACCCAATGAGCACAAAAATTCTTTGGATTGTTACAAATTGACTTGGATAAATACAGTCATGATTGAATCCAAACGACTTTTTAATTAAATATCTATTTTTCAAAAATTGTTTTTATTTCCACCACATTCACATCTTGTTTTGCATTAATGTCACTATTTGCCCCAAAGCTGCCAGAGCCTGCAGCTCAAATGTTACCTTAACTCCAATTAGAAAACACTGTATCCTCAGTGATTCTTGGAATATATGTCTGTTTTACTTTTTTGTTTTTTTCTTTGATCAGGAGCAGCTAGCTTCAGGTTACAGTTTACCTACACAGCAGTAGATTGAATCAACAAATGTTGATTGTAAACACCTTGAGTAACTCAGGGAATCAAAAAATATTATTTTCAAGTAAATTTTACAGATTTGTCTGAGTACACAAGGTTAATCTCTACAGATAAAAGTTGACAAGTATAACAGTTTGCACAAAACCGGCTGCAAAAAAGCTCCATAACAAAATAACACAAATGTTACAGTGAAGGTCAGAAACCACAGAGAATCAGACTCGTCACCATGAGAGTTGTGTGGTTGAGGTTCCAGGTGTAAGTGGTCAGGCTCCTATTGATGGGGTCCACAATGGAGTCCTCGATGATGTACACTGAGCGAGACATGCCAGCGGGGAAGAGCCGCTCCGCCCAGCGAGGCAGCCGATTGGTCTTCATCAGGAGGCGCCTGGAGAGGAGCCGGTGGTCCGCAGTCACCTCCCGGTACACAACATCCTCTGTGAGAACATGGGTGCTAATTGAAACAAAAAAATACTGTTGTTTCAGTTACACGATTTTAGTTACTGTAATAAGACAGGATCACAAGTGCACAGAAACATTTTTAGCATTCCGCCTGCTCTTGTTCGCTCTGGACATTAAGAGGCCTCTTCCCAACGAAGCACTGAGAGGCAAAATCTGGTCGTGTTTTGTGGGAAAATATCAAGTTACTTTTAGGCCTCATAGATAAAGAAGAAACTGGAAACTTATCCTTGAGCTTTCAAGTTTCATATCACTTTCTGAGTAATTTCAGTTGTGTTTTAAATAGTGGCCCGTTTACAGTCAACTAAAAACAAAAATGAAAATGTTAGCTGTTCGACCTTGTCATAAAGCAAATTAAAAAGATGGTCCACATACTGTAACTACAAATATGCCACATTTATTTTCACTTCTCTAACATGTTTTCTCATGTTTCCATCTTTAAGTTTTTAGCCCAATTCTCAAATGAGAAAAGCATTTTTCAAAACATTAATCTCAAATCTCTAAACAATTAGTCTGTCGATCACGACAGATTAGAATTTCTCATTCATTCAAGCATGGTACACGTGTGTGAAAGAGTTAGTGCAACTCTCTGCAAATCTGCACAAAAATCTCTTGTATATGGCTCACTGATCAAAACTGATCAGTTGATTCTCAGTTACGCTGTCAAACTCTTCACAGCTTTTGATCATTCTTTCATTGTTTAAGCACCAAAAATGATCAATTCAGTTATCAAAATCAGTCAGACGTACATGTATATGCTGTAAATATTTATGACATGGAGTGTTTGTGATGTCTGCCACAGCCAAACTGGCTAAAGATCTTCCAGGTCAGATGTTTTGACGAAAATCTTTGGCTAAACAAACAAGACCGACAGGATGTCCACGAAGATAAGAACTTATGCACAGCGTGATGCAGTCAGCTGTGAAGAGGTACACAGGTTTTTTTTTCTACAACTGTCACTGTTCTTATTTCTTTGTTTTTGGATGTATTTTTGTTTTGTTTGTGATTTTGATTTATTTTGATGTAATTTCATGGCAATCACAATCATTACTAGAAAGGCACTCAGAGAGCACATGCCTTCGCCAAGAAGCAGAGTCGCACACATGTACCTGCGCAGGCGCATGCACACACAGGAGAGGGAGAGTCACTTAACAAAAGGAGGGGGACACCCCCGCTGTTTCCCCTAAGTCTCCGATAATGGCAATGTAAAGTGTAAAGCATTGCTGTACTGCCCCCTATGGGTGCATTGTAATTTTTTCTGTGTGACCAATCCCAAGGTATAGCCCACAACAACGTTGACGCAAAGTTTGGCATTGATCAGAGTAATGGCCACTGAGTTTGGCCATTTAAAGTCAGAAACACAGCTGTAGCGCCCCCTATGGGTGCAACGACACATCCGATTTGCCCCCAAATTTAATGGGTTCATCCTTGGAACAGTCTACAGCCTTCCTCCAAGTTTCATGGGAATTGGCCCAGTAGTCTTTCTGTAATCCTGCTCACTAAAAGACAAACAGATGGCACAACAATACCTTCTTGGCGAAGGTAGTAAAATCTGTGACACTGCATTGTTATTTTTTAAATTATTTGTTATTTTTTGCGTTGTTATTTAGTCACTGGTTTTTTAAAAAAAAGAAAAAAAAAAGAGCCAAAATGACTGAGAAAAGCTGTAATCGAGATGGAGGGCTGTTATTAGTTGTATGTCCAACTCCATTTGATTGTGGGATTTAATAGTATACCCCACTTCATCAGTGCTAAATCAATACAATAATGAAGTTTAAGCAGGTCTACAAAACTCCAACTGCTTTTTTCATACCTACACATTGTTGAGTTAAGTGTGATTGCTGGTACTTGCTCTAATTTCCAGCACCGAACCACTTAAAACTAGAAGATCTTAAAAGCTGTGTCGACTTTTAAGATCCACAACATTTACGAAAAGCATCTGTGATAAAATACTGACAATGAAAATACTGCGATACCTGAATGGGTTGGGGTACCTCTGCCAAAAAGCAGAGACAACGTGATCCCACGTACTCCTGATGTCTGTGTAATTACAGAAATACTTGACCATTCTTCACTCGCTGATGCACGGGATGGCCTGAAGCCTCAAGCCCAAAGTCGCTTGATGTGACGACACAAGACAATAAAAACTTGGGTGCTGACTCCATCCAAAGTCTGGCACAGTCCTGCAAAGGTGAAGAGAACAGCTTTACCAAATCTATCAGCCATCAATGACACAAAACAAAACAGGTGATAACAAATTTTACATCTACTTTGATTTTCAAACTGTGCAGTAATACGAGCATGTGAATCCACAGCTGTTTATTGTTTTGATTTGTTTACAATTGATGTTTGTCAGTAAACTGTCAGAGATACTGCCACAAGGTTATTAGCACAGAGGATGCTATCATTTCAGTATCTCAGTATCTCAGAGCACTGTAAGTAAATGCTGCATATAAATGAGCAGGAATGCTTTATGGCAGTATTTGATTTTTATAAAATTAATGTTTTAACATTGTGTACCTTTATTAAATACATATTAAATTTAATAGGTTAGCCAGAGACATCCAGTAATGTCTGGTTGATTTAGATTGATTTTATTAACATATTTACAATCTCATGATAGAAAAATTCTGAACACTTGGAGATATTTTTCTTCATATTGCCCACTTCTAAATATCTCCATTAACAGACGCATAAATAGGAGAACAATATACATTACCAATACAGTAGATATTCCCGCATTCTCTACACTGCCATGCAGGCTCATACTGACTGTATAGAGTAAACACTACCAACTCTAGCCCAACCTTGTACACACAGTTTATCATGAGGACTGATGTGTACACATGAGAGTCTCTATTGTTCTGTGTGTGTACGTCTGCATGTAACATGGAGCTTTAAATTAAGTTTTTACAGCAGAATTTAACTGGCTCTAATGTGTCTTACAAGTTTTTCCATAATAAATGAAATGGGATCTATTATTATTAAAGAGTTAAAATGTATTTAGCGCCGTATGTTTTCCATATGTGCACACCAGCAGTTTTCAGTCAGGTAATGTTGTAACTTGTCATCTCTTCCGGCTTTTAGACTTACAAAAACCCAAATCTGCACGTATTCTGCGACTAGACTTTGCAGATGTTTTTGTTCGACGCTGGCTTTTTAAAGGGGTTTCTTTTGTCCTACCTGTGCGTTTGGTAGGCTATATGTCTATTTCTGTGCTATTTTAATCTCGTTTCTTTTGCACAAATAAATAAACCTCAAATGTACATTCTTACTAACAAAATAACTAAAAGCTTCCGTAAAAGTTTTTTTCTTTCTTACAGCTGAGCAAATAACGGACGCGAACGTGGTTTTGTTTTTGCTGATAACATTAGGCTACGTGCACTATTTGTGCTTTCACTGACATTGAGCTTAGAAGATGTCATGGTTTGGTCTTTGCTCGCTCACTGACACACGTCAGTGCTAACAACCTCGATAACTTGGGCAGCTAACGGTGAGCTAACTAAGCTAGCTAAGTAGCTTTTAGGAAAGATACATCATCTAGAGTAGTCGCGTAGCTTTAAAGTGGTCGGTTATACAATGTTGCAGACCACTTTTACAGACAGGTGCCAGAATTTTAACCTATCCAGCCGTGAAAACTCGCACGAACACGCTCTTTCCGTGTTTTTAATCGACGTTGTGCTAAGCCGCAGACGTTCTGTTAACGCCCCCTGGCGGTGGGACCGCCCCCGCAGAGAAACGCTTGGGATTTGACAGCTAGCTGGACGTAACGGCGTGTAGTTGAGCGTAAACTGAAGTTGAAAACGACCTTGGCTATCAGGAAACAAGAGAAGTATGACCAGTTACCTGAAGTCACTGCTGATGAACTAGCGTTATTTGGCTAATACATGTCCGCGGAAAGTCTGCTTCGTGTGCCTTTCAGCCCACAAGTGAACCATTGCTAGCTAATTACATCCATCTGCCCACATGTGACTCACAGCCCGGTGAGTGGTGGGTCGGGTCAGTGTTCGGATCGGAGCATGGATCGGAGGCGGACTGTAGAATAATATAATATTCTTCTTCTTCTTCTATTGCTTCTTCTTCGTGTTCTTCTTCGTGTTCTTCTTCTTCTTCTTCTTCTTCTTCTTCTTCTGCTTCTTCACGGGCTTCAAACCAACTTGAGCAAATGCTGCCACCCACTGTATTGTGAAGAGTTTATAAACTGAATTTTTGTTATTTATTTAGAACAAACCTCTCAGTCCTGGTTTATACTGAACAACACTTACAATCCAAACTCTCTTCCACTTTCTATCCTGACTTTAAATCCCTTCTTATAATATTATTGTATGCTTTTCACATCCCTTAACCTCAAAGCAGACGTAGGTTATGTTTAGAAGTTGTTTTTTTTAAAGTATATAATTATTGTCTTTATTTCCTTGCCTTATTCTTGAAAAGACTACATACTTCTTTTTGACGCCAAACAATAATTTTTAACGCTAGGCTGACAGACATTTTGGAATATTGGCATAACCTTTAATATCACTGTTTGATGACAGGATTTTTTTTACTCCACAGCATATATTGTGCTTTAGTTTGACCAAATGCATAATTTATTGTTTTTACAGAAAAATGCTAACATAAGGCTTCTATGGAATCACTGGTGGAGTTTGACACACATTGCTATCAAATATTGTATGTCATTAACATGTCCTAAACTATTAAATATACAGTTTATGGCACACTGTTTACCTACACAAACAAACAAGAGTGACTAGAAGCGTCTTCACTACTGAAACTCTTCTCATACAGCATTCGTCTGTCATTCAGGAGGGGATTTGACCATGCATTCTCTTCTAATCCAGTAGGGGTCGCACCAGGATTTGTTGAACAGTTCAAACTGTGTCACATTTCCGCTTTTTCTTCTTCTTCGCTGATTCTCCTACCTCCACAGTGAAGTGCCCTCCATGGTGTCATTGTAGGTATCTCGAGGTTGAATACCAAGAAATAAACAATGTCTGGGTACACACCAGACGAAAAGCTCCGTTTCGAGCAGCTTTCGAAGCTCCGGAGGCAGTGGCTGAAGGACCAAGAGCTCACCCCGAGGGAGCCCGTGGTACAAGCTAAACCTCCCGGCCCCGTCGCGAAATTCTGGGCTGGCTTTCTGGAGCCCAAGAGCCTGTGGAGACTTTACGTGAGTACCTGATGCACAGCTAACACTAGTTAGCTATCAAAACAACCACCGACGATAACTGTGTGCGTATGAAATATTAGTGAGCAAACTAAACTGTTAGCCAGTGTGAATACCATCAGTTTGTTTAAATTTAACGTATTTAGCATATAAATAAATGTTCCCCCTTAAACGTGGAGAAACAGCTAACGTAACGTAACCTAACTTGCAAAGAATTGACTAAATTAATGGCTAAGTTAACCTACAGATAATTTAAATTATGAAAACTTAATAATGCAAAAATACTAAATTGTCTGGTTCAATTTTTGTAAGCATTTGCGTCCTTTTCTGTTTAAATAATCAAAAATAATTTATAAATGTTGTTGTTAAGGACCCCAAAAATAATTTGAAACTTTGACATGTCACTGGATCAAAGCAGAAGTGTAAATAATAAAATCAATGATGAGTGAATTTCATATAGCATTTTTCCTTGTTTTATCGACTGAAAAGTGATTAATTGATCGAATGAAAATGCAGTCTGAATAGTTGGTAATGTAAACTATTATTAATTCTCTTCTATAGACATTGCTTTGTTATGAAAAATATCACAAACCAGAGAGGAGGTTTGAATCCAGTATGATTGTTGAAATCCTGTACACCACTACAGCAGTGATGTCAATATCTTTTTACATTATGCCATTTTTTTCCATGAAACGTTCACAGTCCTACTTTGTATTCTCTAGGTTGGCATGGTCCAACTTTTTCAACATAATTTTCGTTCATTTTGATCAAAACCCCCATTTTTTAGAAAAACTTCAAAGCGTTCCATAGAGAAGTACTGAACATGCATTAACCTCTCGCTTGCCTTGAGTGAATGAGCAAGCTCCAGCCTATATTGATCATTCATTAGCTGTCTGTAGTAGTCAGAATAAACACTGTCATTCATCATGTCTTTTTTTTGTGATATTTATTACCTGCATCTAATCTTTATCTTCTACAGACCTACAAAGCATACCGAGGTGGAGTTTTCACGTTAACACGGCTGTTGTTACCAGCTTGGATTGTTCACTACTATGTGAAATACCATGTTTCTGTAAGTCAACAGAAAACTTTACTATTGTTAACGACAAAAGTAAAACTAATAAGAAATAAATAGAATAGTGACCTGTTACATGTTTCTAATATTAGATAGCTGGTGAACAGAATTTTATGACTTGTAAGCATGACTTGGGGCGCCCGGTGGCTCAGTCAGTGGAGCGGGCGCCCCATGTGCAGAGGCTGTGTCCTCACGCAGCGGACTCGGGTTCGATTCCACCTGTGGTCCTTTGCTGCGCGTCGTTT
This sequence comes from Naso thynnoides, assembly GCA_029783665.1. NCBI lineage: Eukaryota > Metazoa > Chordata > Actinopteri > Acanthuriformes > Acanthuridae > Naso > Naso thynnoides. Next base: position 1,685,232 of record JAQLOL010000019.1, read on the forward strand.
CCCCTCACTCTGTCCTGTTCCCTGTCCACTCTTCAGCTGTCCTGTATATAAAGGCACAGAAGCCCAAAAAATATCTTTAAAAAAAGCATGACTTAAGTTTTGTGATGCCGAAGTTTCTGAATTTTCTGATGTTCTTTCACTCTTATTTATGCCCTCAATGAGATTCTTTTTTAGTCACTTGCAAATGTGAGTTCTGAATTATGAATATAGGAAACAAATCAGAGAACCATATGCAAATGTAAGTTTGCTGAACACAGATGAGAGTCATAATACAGAGATCAACATATATGTTGAACTGTTCAAAATGGTTTTCATTCTTTAGGTAGCAAAGCAAGTTAAGGAATACTTTAAAATGCCAAAAATGCAGTTTAGACTATAGTTCATGCCTTTTCACTCTCATGCATTTGGCAAACATACATTTTGGATTTTTGCAGGTGTGAGCTAAACTAAAAAATTGGAAATGTTACAAAGAACTGATCAGTAAGCATTCTAAATAACAATGTCATTGTTGCCCACAGCAAAGGCCATATGGCATTGTGGAACTGAAACCCAAGCTGTTTCCGGTAAGTATGACTCATTAATTCAAATATTGTACATTTACTGTCTACTTTAATCACTCTAATAATTCTTTTTTACATTAAAAGTACGTCTGCATATTAGCTTGCTTTACCAGAAATGGCAAGCTTTGGCGTGACGGTCTAACAATCTGATTCCATGCAAACAGGCCACTGTCCCGAGTTGCTCCGAGAAAACCCTAGACTAGCTGCTCTGTGAGAGGATCCTTATAGACAAAACAGACAAAAAAGACCCCTAATATATGTGTTTTTTTGTCCTTATTTTTATGTTCAGGGTGACACCATTCTGGAGACAGGTGAAGTTGTTCCGGATCTCCCAGAGACCCATGGTCATCACTGAAGTTGAAATATTTCAATAATTTTCTTGAATTTCTGTTGTAAAAACTTGTGTATATGCCAATAAAATCTTATAGTCATTTATGAGTATGAGTCATTCTACAAGTTAATGTAGTGACATTTACAATGGAGAATTATAAATGAATGCTTTAGATGCTTTTATGAGTGAGAGACTGAAGTAATTCTTGATTGTTTATTTTCTGGTTTACTGCTGAATCGTGAAGTTGAATTTCTCAATTGCTTTTTTAAAGTATAATACAACTAGATTCAATGTGAAGCTTCTCCTTCACTAATGTCATACATAATGACCAAAGATAAAAACTGACTCTTGTGCTTTGATTGGAAGATGTCATAGTACAAAAGTATGCAAATCATAAAAGAATGTAGCAGAGGGCATGTAATGATTTCAAATTCTCGAGTTTGTCAGTGTAAAGTGTTTGTGACACTATATGTATATATGTATATTGTATGTATATATGTATATACATACAAGTATATATACATATATATATACATACAAGTGTATATATAGTGTTTGTGACACTATATGTATATATGTATATTGTATGTATATACGTATATACATACAACATATATATATATATATAACATCAACAACAAACAACATACTTCTGTGTGGTTCTTTAAAATGTGAGGACCGCAATCTTATTTTGAAGGGCGGTAGACTGCCTTGCACTGTCAGCTGTGTGAGGAGCGTTTTGAAACCACAATGTTGGTCTCATGAACAGTTGTTATGGAGTGACATTTATGGAGAAATGAATGGGATTTTGGAAAGCGGAGAGAGTTAACCGGTTGCCATACGCTCACGTGTTCGAGGAGTTCAGAGGTAAATACTGTAAAACTTTTCCCCCAATGCTAGATTACCTAGCTAGATAACGTTAGCTATAACCTCATAGCTCATTTAACATTAGCTGGCTAGCTTGCTAACTTTAGCTCACCAAGATAAACAGTTCCTGCACCAATAATATAGATCGATCGGACAGTGTCGATCACTTGAAGTTTCATCACTTCTCACAGAATAGTTTATGTACATTTTGGGCTCGTGAAAGTCTCATCAGTACTGAAATCAAACGTATTTCTTAAAACTAACGTCATTCACTTCTGACAAGAACCCCTACAAACGGGGCTAGGCGCTGCTTTAGCCTAACCTGCTAAGCTAACCAACGTTAATCGAAAACAACAACGAAAGCGAAGGTGAGAAAGGCCAAAAACTGTAAACGTTATCGATGAAAAAGCAACGTTAGGTTTATTTAGACGTCATGTTCCAAGTTTCAATTTGTAGTCGGGCTACAACGGTAGTTAAACGATGTGCCTTAGTAACTTACATACAATATGAAAGTTAACATAAAGACCGTCATAACGTCTCTATACGAGTTACGCAACTGTTTCAGTTGTTTCTTTAATATAATGCCTCGTATAAAGAGATTTTCGGCACTACAATGATATTTTCTTGTTAACATACTAATTATTACTGCTTACTGGTTAAACAAAACGGAACGTGTGATCTCAAATGTAGGCTATGTAACGTTAGCGAAGCTTTTTCACGTAGACATTCGTATTTCTGTAACGTTACTGCTTACATTTAACGTGTGGTAAGGCATGCATGCTCTTGACACACGAAATCCTGATATGCTACAACAAGAACAGGGTGAGTGAAAAGCTAACCGTGGAGTTTGAAGACATTCAGTTGTTTTTGTTTTGATTAGCAATTGTTCTTTTTTTTCTCAAGAAAGATGGAGTCATTTAGTTGTCAACAGCAGCAGGTCACAATTTGAAACAACCATAAGTGGTTGAATCTGGCGCGTACTATATACGTAAAGACAGATGCTTAACTCTTTTTTTTTAATCTTCACATGTTCAGAGCATGGATAATAAAGGTTAAAAATTGATAGAGCATTTGCAGTTTGATTAGGCGCATTAACTAACAGATATTGTCATGCTGCAATCTGCTGACCTTCTAGTTTCCTCATAAATCTGGTGCATAGATTTACTTTTAAGTCCCTTTTTTCCTCAAGAACATTAAATTATTATGTGCAGTTGTGGGATTAATTGTAAAGTTTAGCTACTGAAGTTTATGTGTCTGACTGTAGCCTTAACTACAGCACCTCAGTAAACCTCTCAAGGTTACTCTTTTTACTGCCTTGTGACTGTTATTGAGCAAAGGTGAGTGTTCCCAACTTCATAATAATTTTAACATAACTCTTCTCACTGTGTCAGATCATGTCAGCAATCAAGATTGCCCTGCAGCAGAGCCAGAAGAGTGGCAGAAGGAAAACGTCTGACAAAATGTCTGCAGAGGTTTCGCCAGACTCCAAGTGTCCCATCTGTTTGGACATGTTCAACAACATTTCTTACCTGGACCTCTGCCTGCACAAATTTTGTTTCCGCTGTATTCATGAGTGGTCCAAGAACAAAGCAGAGTGCCCTTTATGCAAACAGCCATTTAATTCAATCTATCACAGTATAAAGTCAGAGCAAGACTTTAAGAGGTATGACCTGCAGCCAGTGGAGAACAGCTCTTTTGGGACTTTTGGAGGAGTGCGTTTTAGGTACCGCACAACTCTTACAGGAGTCAATAGACAGATGCGGGGCAGAACCTCTCCACCTCCAGATAATGGAGTAATGTTTGAAGCAGCAACAAATCCTCCCCAACAGCCACAGGACCGTTACATCCGCCGCATGATGATGAGGTTGGCAGCCAAGAGGAGAGCTGCCAGTGAAGGGAGAACAGTGACGCGTGTCAGAGAGCAGGAAATGATAAACTTCAGGAGGGAGCTGTACCGACAAGGAGTGAGGGTTAGGAGCGTACGTGATGGTGGCCGCTCCCGAGACACCTCGGCTGAGTTCTTCCAAAGAAATCCCGCCTGCCTACATAGACTGATTCCCTGGCTAAAAAGAGAACTCACTGTGCTATATGGGGCTCATGGTTCTTTGGTCAACATAGTTCAACACATCATCATGTCACGCATTACTCGGTACGACATGGAGGATGGAGCTATTCAGGATGAGCTCAGACCATTCCTCCAGGGGCGAACAGAGCACTTTCTGCATGAGTTCATCAGCTTTGCAAAGTCCCCCTTCAATATAGAGGCCTATGACCAGAATGCTGTCTACGACTGCCCAGCCCTTTCATCAAATGAAGACAGCAGCTCCAACTCATCTGTAATAGCTATCTCAGAGGATGAGGAACAGTCAATAGAGTTGGACCCCCCGGGAGACTCCACATCTACTCTAAGTCACTCTGTATGGGATGATGAGACGCCTGGGCCATCTTATTCTACATCAGCTGAGCAGAGCAGGGCAGAGTGTCTGTCAGTCCTCGACTCAGACTCTGACAGTAGTTTAGAGGATGAGACGCAAGAGTTTGGGGCTTCTCTGCAGCAAATGAATCCTTTTAACCAAGCAGACATGATTCAGGGTGTTGTTAACAAAGAAGAGTGTTCAACTTCTGACAGTGATGAATGTGTCATTGTAGGTTTTGTTAAGCCAACAGCTGAGAGGACTCCTGAGCTGGTTAAGCTCTCCTCAGACTCTGATGAGTCTGACAGTGAAGATACTAAAGAAGTGCCTCTTCTACCTCAACACATTCGCTTCTCCAGTCTCAGTCCTATAGCTTCACAGAGCAGTAATCCAAGTTGTGCGGGACAGTCAGAAAATATAGAAACCGACCACTATCATCCACTGAATTCAAAAGAAAGATGTCTCACTTCCGCATCTAGCAGATACAGTAAGTCCAGTAAGTCTGACAGAAAAGACACAGGTAGAAGACATGACAGTAAAGACAGATTAAGAGAGAGACACTGGTCAAAGAACAGAGACTATAGGAGAAGGAGTAGGTCGAGAAGCAGAGAGCGCAGGTACTCCAGCAAGAACCCATCATTCTCCCACAGCAGTGTAAGCTCTCTTTCCAGAGAAAGATGTTATTCTTACTCCAGTGGCAGAGATTTCTATTCAAAAAGTGACAGTTACTTTAAAAGGTCCTACTATTACAGTAGCCACAACTCTTGCTCTCGTTCCCGTAGCCGCAGTAGGGATTCTCGGAGACGGGACAGGAGGCATTCTCAATCTCGGACTTATTCCAGCAGTCGCTCCCCCTCCGTGAAAAAAAGGTCTCACCACGACAAGCCTGGTGGCAAGAGGAAATATAAAACAAGACATTTAGAAGACGCACTGGAAAGCACACTTCCTAAATCACATGGTGAGAGGGACTCCCCCAGGTTGTCAGCAAAACACAAGAAAAAGAGCAAAGAGAGGCATCGTAAAAAATCCAAAGAGAGGTCGAGAAAGACGAGCAGGAGCCTCAGCGTGGAGGTCGTCAATGAGGAAAACTCCAATGAGCGAAGCAAGCGTCACCACAAGA
>JAQLOL010000019.1:1691716-1713378 GCA_029783665.1 Naso thynnoides
TAAAATGTCTTGTGCCAAATATTCAATAAAGTTCTGTTGCTCCTCTTAAAGTGCCTGTGCAGTTATTAAAGTGCATGATGCGAGATGTGCAAAAGACTGGTGACGATGTGCTCTTCGTCACAGCATCCCTAGTTAGTACCCAGAATCATCACACACATGCAGATACAGTGATAAAAGGCAAGCACATTTTAAAAAATACATGGCACAGGTTGGATGAAAGAACTGTCAATCAACATCTATCACACAGATGACTTCAACCATAAGAACCATACAATGACGTAGGAGAGCGCCCACAGCAGAGCAAAGTTGAATGATTAAAAAAACAAACATCACAAAAAAATCTAATTTTCACGTAACTGATGCTGTAGCAGCAATTATAATCGCGCCTTGAGAGCTGACACAGTTGTTTCCGAGTCAAAATGGTCGATTCTCTCAATGGCTTAAAAGTCTAAATTGTTACTGCAAGCCCCAACCTGTTTTTTACTAGTTGTAAATAACCCCAACTCAAGATTTTTTTTCACTAATCCTCACCGTTGCTGTGTAAATTTGACTTTAATAGGCTTTGGAAAGCAAACCAACACTTGAATCACAGATGTCAGGTTTCTAAGAGTTCATCCACACCTGACAGCAAATCAGATACTACAATCCTCAGTGGTCATAGCACAAAAGTTATTTAGGTGAAAGCAGGGGCCCAAATATTGATGCTTGTAGAACACCTTTTTTAACATCTAGGAAACTATGTATAAACTATGAGCATCAACCGTGAAAAAGTTCTGATAATAAGATTTAATAACTCACTTGGCTGTCTTCAATCTTTGAGGAAGTATTAGAAAGAGTAAAACATAAGTAATTGTTGCTCTCCATCATGACAGAGAATACACAGAGCTGCAGTCTACATAAAACCTTCCTCCTTTGGTGTTTATTAATTTTACATTCCACATTCTAAAATCTTCATGCTTGTCACTGGGAATTTTACACATGTAAAAATGGCAGAATATTTTTGTACCGAATACTGAGACTCCTCTTTAACTATTTTCAGAGTTTGACTGCTTCACGTCTTTGCTGGCATATTAATGCTCCGCAGTGCTGGAATAGTTTATGTATAATTAAGGATGACAGGATGAATGAACCTTATGTGAGTGACACATTGAAATACAGAGTGACATCCGTTCTTTTTTCAGGACACAGATTGCTTCAATGTAAGACAAGTCAGTTTTCCATCTATGATTAGAAGGACTACAGGAATGTGGATATAAATGATGAATCAAGCTGATAAATTGATATGAATCTCATTTGGAATTCATCACGGCTTTGGTCTTGTTGATATGCCATACCGGTTCTCGCATAGTCCACAAGTGGCATTCACCATCCCCATGCTGTCCTTGTATTGATCATTTATTTTCTCTAGTGTTCTGCCAAGATTAGCATTAATATTGCCTCACTGAAACACAGTAATGTTAGACAGTGTAGCATCCAGTCAGTTTGAGAGGTCATAAAATGGCAGATAAAGCTTATGCAGGCTGCAGATTAATGCATGTTATGGATTTGTGATGGATGCTTGATCTCTGATAGTTAACCCACCTACTGCGAGCTGTTCAAGAATTAATAGCTAGAATGGATATGCAGTGCAGTTATAATTTAATTCTTCCTAGTCAGAGGGAACATTTCAGATATCCACAAAGACATTCTACCCATCCACTATTCTAATTTCAGATCATCGCAAAGCCATTCTTCGTAGAATAAATGACATCACCAGTAATTCAGGAGAATTGGGTTTTCAATTTCAGACATCCACAACTGCATTTTAATATCCAGACAGAACATTCTAAATATCCGCAATCAGTTTTATCCAGTTTCATTTCAGATGCCTGCAATCAACTTGTTTTCTAGTCACAATTTTATACTCTGATATTCAAAATAAAGACCAATGACCTCTCAGATATCCTCAAAATATATAGCTAGTCTTACTATTACATGTTCAAACAGCCATGTAAACCTTTTAAGGATTTGTCTTTAGCTTAAATCTAGTTTTAATTAGAATAATTGAAGTTTTGCATATCCTGAAATCAAATTTGTACCTGTAAGACAACGTGGATATCTTTAATTGTCAGTCTTATATGGATACCTGAAGTATAATGTTAGATGATCAAATGTTAAAACAGCTTTTTGTAACAGCTGTTTTATTTGAACCTCTTTGTTTATTCTATGGAGCTTTTATCATCTTTTTTTTAGATGTTTTTAATTGACAAAATGTCCATCAACAAGGCAGAAAATGTGGCTTAATGGAGCATAAGGCTGTGGCACACAATGCTTGTGTATAGTAGCAATTCAAGAGATGAGGTGCAGTCATTCTTCAAGTAGAGAGTTTTTAAGGCTGATGACAGTTGTTGAGCTTGATGATTGACTCATGTGGCTCTAAGCTTGTCTGTCTCGTTGAAGCAAACAACTCCCAGCCAATCTTCCTCTGTGCCTATCTCCTACTGTGATCCTCTATACAGCTGCAGGTGTTTACATTTCTCTGACCACTGGTGCAACCTCCCACTGCAACACAGAGCACAGAGCTCCATCCTGAACAAGTCAACACGACAGGTGAAGAGGCGGCAGCTGTTTTTCCCTTAATGGTTCTGAGTTATAAGAATTGGCAAAAAAATCAGGATGTTTATACAGCCTGGTGGTCAGCCTCAATAGACACTAAAGTCTTCACAATATTCAATGTGGAGGTTCTTTTTTTTCAGTGAATTTATGAGGACATGTCTCTATCACCTTTGCTCATCTGAACACTGACCCAGCTCTGTCAAGCTGAGTGGGGATTGTACATGAAGGGCAATTTTCAAGTCCTGCTGAGAGGAAGTGAACTGAGATCTCAACCCCAACCAGCCTGGCCACTCCAGGATACCAAAATTGATTTTTTTTGAAGCCATTGTGACTTGGGCTTTACGTTTGTGTTTGATCTATTGTTAAAATCAAAATCTTTTTTCCCAAGTCTCGTGTTTTGACCTTTCAGAAGCTTTCCACTAGACAATGCATATAAATGTAAATGATCAGAATGTTCAGTGTTTTCCGACTTTGTTTCTCTTTTCTTACGGCTTTCTGGAAAAAGTCCAGATGTGAGTTTTATTTAACAGTGGCTTTCGTTTTTGTCCCTCTGACAGAAAGCAGCCATTGATGAAGATACAGGTATCATCTCCATACTGTCCCCTTTAAAACTACCACAGGCCTCTTCATAGCCTCCTTGATTAACATCTTTCTCTCACAAAAATAAGCCCCTTTTTTTGTTACATAGGACAAGAACTGTGGATTTTGTCCCCCATCTCTTACATTGAGATCATTATAGGAAGAGATCTCTTTGTTGCCTGTTCTTCAGAGTAAACATTGCAGCAGATTCTTTGAATGCTGATATGGGCAAGTAAATATTTCCACTGTGTAAATACTTCCACTGTGTTCATACCTATTAATGCTTTACATATGCAAAATAATGTAAATAAGATGTAGTTTAGCTTGGAGCCAGGCAGTAGTGCACCACTGCACACTTTGAATCCAGATTTTAAAAAACAGCAAAATTAAAGATAATGTGACTACATGCTCAAAAAGACCCAAGGCTTCAAAGGAAGAAGACTCATTGTGCTGCTGTATCTGTTGTTGTTGTTGTTGTTGTTTTTACAAATAAATTCTATGTAGGGAGTCCATGTCATAACACCTAGGTATTCAAATCAAGGAACTTTTAATTTTTATTTCAATGCTGTAGATTGTAGATGCAGCTGAAAGTCAGGCGGACAGTCAAAAATAGTTTCCTGTGTCTTATTGTTACACCATTAAATTAACCAGTAAACATTACACTGTTACAGTCTGGGGTCATCCCTGTCAGTCAGCAGAAAAGTGGAATCATCAGTGTTTTAGAGGAAATTGGTTGGGTACACTGATGGTGCATTCTGCAGGGGACAATACAAACACAACCAGTGAGCCAATACAACCCTGAGGTGACCCAACATGAGTCCTGAGGGTCCGGGAGGCCGGAGCATATGGGAAGTGTATATTTACACTGATGATATTGGTTCATCATAAGGAGATTAATAGTTTTGTACTCTGTTTTATATTTATTGTTAATTTAGGTGATTTTTTGTCAAAAAATCCTACATCCTGCTTAAAAAACATATTTGTGAACCATTAAACATAATCAGTTCCTACGCTGTAACTTCCCGACGTCAAACCTGAGAGAAATATTTTAGTCGCTACAACTCTCATCAGGGCCTAATAGAAGCTCTGATGAATGTACACATCCCTCAGGCCAAGGAGATAATAAGGAATCAGAGTAATTTCTGTGACTAGCAGCCGTCATGAGCTTACGAACAACCCTGTGTCATTTTAATTAATAAGCTGTGGTCAGGAGCATGAATTATACAGTGCTTTATACACTTTTCCACCCCCTTTAAAAGCTTTATGAGAGACTCGTGCACCAACCCCTCACATTTGGACCACAGCAGCTTTGATGGTTTTTTGGGTTTTTTGGGGGGGCCTCTTTTGTCCCCTGTGTGTCTTTCAAATAAATAATCCACTCCAATCAGCCGTATGTAAAGTAGCTGGACATTTTCATAGGGAAATGTAATTAAAATGTGCCATGTTTCATAGCCTCTCCACACATCCTCTGTTTGATTATTTATGCTTGGCTACTGACTGCATCCTAGACATGACAATGATTAACATGTGCTCTACAAGTGTTTGTTCTGTTTATTGATCCATATATGGTAACAGAATGCATAACACGGAAGGAAGAGGAAAGGGGCGATTCAACATGTGTGTGTGTGTGTGTGTATGTATTTGTGTATGTATGTGTATGTGTATGTGTATGTATATATGTATATGTATATGTATATGTATATATGTATATGTATATGTATATGTATATATGTATATGTATATATGTATATGTATATATGTATATATACGTATGTATATATGTATATATATGTATGTGTGTGTGTTTGTATGTAGAAAGAGAGAACAGACAGTGCAATCATGCTGAAACCAGTTTATTATATGTTTATCCATTTTTTTCATTACCACTTTTATCCATGTAATGTAAACATAAAAGCAAACCAGCGGTAAAGGTCTTGCATGTCGATGACTTTTTCATTTCAAGTACTAGTGTTCTGAATTTTGTTACACTTTTTCTGTTATTTCTTTGTGTGTGTGTGTTTGTGTGTGTAATTTCACTGTGTATGAAAACAGTTATCAACCCGTTATTGAGGACACTGTATACAGTTTTGAAAGTACTATAATGGTGTGAAGTCAATAATGCTGGAAGGGCGGATTACATAACTAATAACTAGAAAAACATTCGTCTCCTGCAAGCAAAAAAAAAAAAAAAGTTCTGAAAAAAAAAGATCAGGGTCACAAGACATTTAGGATGAAGTAGGTAGGAAGTTTAGCCATAATGTAAATACATTTCTGAAAGGCGTCATGCTTTTATTTTGAAGGCGAACAAATGAAACAGGAAGAGACGATGCCCGGATGTGAGGTTGGGTGGCTGTAAGGCTTTATTGTCTGTCAGTGTTCCTTACTACCTCGTTACGGCTTCGCTTGTGCACGGGAAGAAACTGTCGACATGGCTTCCGCTGTGCCTATTAAGGTAATAACTTAAAATTGAATGTGAATTTGAAAGTGTGACGTACTGAACATTGTGTGTTTGAACAGACAGAGGGGGAAATGGGAATGCGTAGCTAGGTAATGTTAACGGAATTTCATGCCAGATGTGCAGCTGTGACAAAATTAGAAGTCTTCAAGTAAACGGCAATGCTAGCGTTAAATTGCACAAGTTAACATTTAACCTGCATGCAGATAGCGAGTGTTGGTGACGTTAAACCATCTCTTAGGCTCCAGTTGATTTGGCACGTGGCTAATTCAAGCGGAGTGCCACTGCCCCGCGCGATCTGTCGGCAGGTACCGTAAGTTAAGCAGGAGTGGAGGAAGTGTCCCGTTGTGTCCCACCAACAATACCACGATGAGAACTACACAGCTTCAGAAAAAGATACCAGCAGATGGTCGAAGAACTCTCCGACATTGATAATTGGCCCTGTCAGTGCCAACAAACGTACCTGAACTTTCCACACAAGGTCTCAAATGGGCCTACTTAAATGCACACATATTCAGACAAACCTTTTTTAAAATGTTGACAGGGACAGTGCATATTAATGACCACTGACATGTAAATATGCCAAATTTTGCCAGATTTAATCAGTAGTTCCTTGGCAAACTGATGTTGCGCATTTATGCATAAATACATAAAACCACAAATTATGCACATAGTACAACAAATAAAATAAAAAACACCAGGAACTGTAAACGAGCAGACACACACATAAAGTAAAACGGTTGCTATGTGATGTTGTGTCACACAAACCAGTAAGTGACCATCAGAGTTCACGTGAAAAGGTGCTACAAAGGCAGGAGGTAAAGTGCCTGACAGAATAAAGTGAAGAACGTTCACATCAAGGTCCCATTTAATTATACTCCACTTTGACAGGGCAACGCTGTAAAGAAGTTTTATGTTCAAATGAGAAATTTAACACACCTTAGTGAAAGGAACCAGTAAATTAACAAATTCTCAAGACAAGTCTTCTACAGATTTGTTCTTCAGAAGAAACCTCATAAAAGATCTTCTCAAAAGTATTAGTTTTTTCTTCAAAGAAAAACAAAGCTTGAGACCAACTCTCATGGGAAACTTTTCGACTGTCTAAGTGATGTTGAAGTGGTTCTCAAAACTAACTTTTGCTTGTATTGAAAGACAGTCAACCTCTTAAATGTTGCTGTTGTTATTTTATCAGTTGATAACATAGTGTTGGGCATACTGAGAACCTTACACATGTAATATGAGATAGTGTTACTATGTTGCATGTTGTAATATTTTATTCTAATTATTAGTAATTTGTTGGTTAATGTTAAATTTTAATTTTGTAACAGGTTTTTGATTAAACCAGATTTAACAATTTAAAATACTGCTTGTACTCTAATCTATGTTTATTTACCATTGTTAAGTAATGTAACTATCTGATAAATGTGGAGGAGTAAAATAACACGTTTGCCTCCAAACTATAGTGAAGCCTTTCCAGAAGAGCTGCATTTGACTAAAACACTAACCCTCGAGCACTGCCGCTAACTGACAGCAACTGACTTTAACCGTAATGCAAATATAAATATGTAGCTAACCATAAGCATGCCTGCAGTACATAAGTAAATAACTAAATAAATATGTTTACCTTATTGTCGTTAACTTCTTGCAAATATCTGCCAGTACAGGCAAATTTTCTTTCCTCCAAGGGAAATAACAGCATCATGTCTTGTCGTAGGTGTCTTGGAATTTTCAGCAATTGACTATTTTAATATGCTCATATAGATTTTAACATCACATTTTTTTTCCCTATAGTGTGTTTTACAATGCCCTACCTTCCCTATAGAAGATGTAGAACACTATGAAAGGTTTTATTTATATATGTGTTTGAAATTTGTATAAAACCAGAGGGGTTTGGTCAGATACAGATCCTCATGTTAGTGATATCTTTTTCCTCATGCTTTATTTAGATTGGAATTATTGGTGGTTCGGGCCTTAATGACCCAGATATCTTGGAGGGAAGGACTGAGCGCTACGTTGACACACCATATGGAAAGGTTAGTTGTGATATGTGAAATCCACATTGGCAGCGGCAGTAGCTCAGTCTGTTGGCAGCTAGCTTGTGAACCATGGGGTTGCAGGCACAAGTCCAGCGCTGATAATGGAACGGATGGTGAGAGATGCCAGTTCACCACCAGGGTACTGTGGGGATGCCCTTGAGCAGGACACTAAACCCACACTGCTTGACTCCAACTCGTGGCTGCCCCATCTCTCCGAACTTGTCCACACAAGTAATGCATGTATATGGGTTCTGTTTGTGTATTTGTCATAATTTGGGCTGTGTGTGGTTTAAAAAGGTAATGGAATACAAAGATTTGTCCTCTAGGCATCAATAAATGTCTTTTTCGTCTTCAAATACCTGTCTTGTCTAATAGAGCATTGTAAATCTAGAGCATTGGCCTGTTTAACAGTCACATGACTCCTAGTGTTTCTAGAAATAATAGAATTTGTATGCTCTTCTTTCAGCCATCTGATGCTCTGATACTGGGAAAGATAAAAAATGTGGAATGTGTGCTTCTTGCAAGGTGAGAAAGGTGTTTTACTTCAGTTTTAACTGTGAATTCTGAAAATGTGTTCTCTGTTAGCACCATCTAGTGGATAAACTTTGCACTTGGCCAACACACTGGACATGGTGGATTTCCTCAATCTAATAATGACGTGCCTTTTAGTGCAAGCATGTATTTGAAAGTTTCCAACAATGAGCAAAAGGTCAATATAAGCAATATATATCTTGAACGCTGCTTTTTCTTATCTTCAGGCATGGGAGACAACACACTATAATGCCATCAAATGTGAACTACCAGGCCAACATCTGGGCACTTAGAGAAGAGGGCTGTACACATCTGTTGGTTACCACAGCCTGCGGTTCTCTCCGGGAGGAGATTCAGCCGGGAGACATCGTCATCATAGATCAGTTCATTGACAGGTGAGTGGGACGTGACTACAAAAACAGCTTGTGGTTCATATATTAGTTTTATTCTTTCAAATACTCAGAGGATGTATAGGAAACAGACTTTCTGAGCATTTTAAGACTCTAAATAAATAATTTAAGCTAACTGTCCTTTGTTTATGTTAAGCTTAGTATTCTTAATTTGGTTTTCTTCACTGGCTGTTAAAAGAAGAATTGCTTTTTTTGTTTTTGTGGTACGAACAGTCATTCATCATTGTGAGGTGCAATTATTGTGTAAAGTGGTGCAAACAGATAACAGTATACACTCAACAAAAACAGCAGCAAGCTTTTCTTCCTGGTCTGTGAAGAATTAACACCTGTGCGAGCTTAATGCACAGTCTTGAATGAAGCTATATTGTCCAGAACCTGATCCCAATTGTATTCCAATTCCATCACTGCGGTACAGCAATGTGGTTCAGAAAAGTTCATTTGAACTGAGAGCTGTGGAGGAATAAATCTGCTGTATAGTTGCCAATCGCAACAACAACACAACTGTTTTTTGGACCAACAATTTTAGGAACCACTTGAGAAAAACTGCCTGCTGGGAAGTTCCTGGGGAACTGTACACCTTTTTAATTTTTTTTTTCTGTTGGTATCTTTCTGTTGCCTCTCTTTGCTATAGGAATGGTTGGTATACAGTACAATGTCACATCTGCACAACTTACAGTGTAACTTTTGTGTGACGTACGAGAACAACAGAAAAAGGCTACTTATTTATTGCTACACTTTCATTTAGAATGTGATAATAATGTACCAGGAATCTACTATTAAATTATTAAATTAAACACTTACTTTTTAATGAAACACCACTAAATCTCAGTGAAGACAAAACATCAACAAGAGGGAGGACGTTCTTGGTACGAGCTGTCATCAGTGTTTTGTGTCTTCTTGTTTACACAGCTGAGTGGTCTAAAAAATGGTAGTTGCTGACACTGACTTCTGAGTTCGACCAAACAGCGTACGCTTACATCTCTCAAAGTTTCACTGGTGCTGCAAAAGCACCTACTCTGGAGTTGGAGTTAAAAAAAAAAATCTTTCAAATCAGAGTTCTAGGAACTACGATCGTTCACAGTCCCTGTGGTGCAGATACAATAAAACAGGGGATTCCTAGAACTTTGTTCTTAGAACTATGAAACATTTCTTCTGCTACAAAAACATCTATACAGAAACCAGGTCAGAGACCAGCCAATACTGTGGAGGGCCTTTTTGTCATCTGACTGACATTCTCATACAGCAGCCTCATTCTTTTTTAGCAAGATAAGAGGCCTTTATTGTCTTTGTTATTTAAAATACAACATGATTGCGAGTGCCCCCCCAAGCTGTTTACACAATACAGTCACACTTAAAAAAAGACACTTGAAAAATATACATTCATTGAAAACATGGGCAGAGAAATTGCGCATTTTTAAATATTAAAGGGGAAATAAAATAAATAAAATGCAGTCTACATTATTGCACTGTCAGACAGTATAGTCCTCAGTGGTGTTGCGTGTGAGAAAATATATTGCACTAGCCATGGAACATATTATGTAAGTTAGGTATGTTGATTATGTGAGTGGATGGCCTTTGGAAAGAAACTGATTTTGAGTCTGGTGGTTTGTGATTTTATTTCCCTATATCGCCTCCATGAGGGCAGAAGGTGGAATAGGTGGTGGCTGCAGTGGGAGGAGTCTCTGACAATGGTTCTTGCTCTTGAGTGGTAGTGGTTTTCTACAATGTCCTGGAGTGAGGGGAGAGGGCAGCCAATGATTTTCTGTGATGTGTTGATGACCCTCTGTGGTGTTGGTAGACCAGGTGAGGTTGTCTGATATGTGAGTTCCCAGGAATTTAAAGCTGTGAACTCTTTCCACACAGTCCTCATTTATTAAGATCGGAATGGGGTCGCCTCTGCATTAGGGATAGACTGATTATCGGATTGGCAGATAATCAGCTAGATATTTGGCATTTTTCTCATTATTGGTATCTGCATATTTTTATCGGTGGCCAATTAAAGTGCATATGCCTGCACACAAGTATGGAAAAACATTCTGAAACTGCCTTAATATTGAATTAAATAAAAGTTGGCAGTATGCTGCTTTTTAATGTAGGTGACTGCGCAATGATGCAAAAGCTCAGAGAGGGACTGTTTTACAAAACCTGAACCAGGGAAGGTGGTGTTCAACACATACCAAGAAAGTGTCAGTTTAGGGTCAGCAATTACTTAATTAATTTATTTTTTTTTAATTTATTGTTAAGGTATTTCATGTATAAAGAAACATTCCTTGGTTTAAAGGCAGCCTTGTTTGGGGATTTTCATTGCTCTAAATTTAGGCACATAAATTTTAACAGTTACTACGACTGAATATTGACCACAAGTATGGGTAATTGGCATCGTTGAATTACTAAATATCTATCAGTATCAGCCCTGAAAAACAGCATTGGTCAGATCCCTACTCTGCATTTCCTCAAGTCCAGGATAACTTCTCTTGTCTTCCTTGTGTTCAGTGACAGGTTGTTTGCGGAGCACCACGACGTCAGTCTCTGGATCTCATCTCGGTCGGCGGACTCATCATCTCCTAAGATGAGTCCAGCCACCGTTGTGTCGCCTACAAATTTAATAATGGAGTTGGAGTTATTGGTGGGTGTGCAGTCATATGTGTAAAAAGAGTACAGCAGCGGACTTAGCACGTAGCCTGTGGAAAGCCAGCGGTGAGTGTAAGGGTTGGGGCACTGGGGGGGTCAAGTTTGACAAATTGAGGGCGGTTTGTGAGAAAATCCATAATTCCAGGTGCAGAGGTGAGTGGGGAGGCCCAGGTGGAGCAGTTTCCTGATCAATGCATCTAGTTTGATGGGATTAAAAGCCGAGCTGTAATCGATGAAGAGCATCCGCACATAATTCCCTCAGTGTTCAAAGTGCTCTAGTGCTGTGTGGAGAGCTATAGTAATGGCATCCTCTGTGGACCTGTTTGCTCTGTACACAAACTGGCAAGGGTCAAAAGCTGGAGGGAGGCTGACTTTAAAATGCCTCAGCACAGGCACTATGTGATGATAGGGTGAGTGCGATAGGTCTGAAATGATTTAGACTGACTACAGCCGGCCTTTTTTGGGGCTGGGACAATGGTGGATGATTTCAGGCAGGGTGGGATTATGGCATGCGCCAGAGACAGATTGAAGATATTTGTGAAGACAGCAGCAGTTCATAGGCACAGGCAATGAGCAGCTTCACGGATACTCCATAGGGGCCAACTGCCTTCCTCAGGTTCACTGCTCTGAGCGCCAGCCTCACCTCCTGTTCCTGCACTGCCAGTGCCTTGGTGCCTGTGTCAGGGAAAAATGTGTTTGGGAGTGGAGTTTTCACTTCAAAATGTGCAAAGAGACAGCTGAGCTTCTGTTGCAGTCGGTGGTGACGCTGCCACCGAAGATTGTAATTTGCTGTACTCTCTGCCACACCCGCCCTGTGTTATTGCTGTGAAGTGCTCCTCAATTCTCCTCCTATAAACCCGATTGTCATCCCTGACACAGTTACTAAAATATGACACAGTCAGATCATAATGTAACATTACACAACACACACTTAAATGTGTTACTGCTTATTTATATGGGTCAACTTTTTTTAGGTTTCATCCTGAAAGCATCACAGTATAAAGTTCATGTGAATAAAGTGGCTTTATTGCCTACTGATGAATTATGAAGGAAACCATGCTAATTATGACAGTGAAAGCATCTTCCCACACATCTCACTGTCAGGATTCATGTTACTCTAAGACAAGAGAGTGTACATATAGCTGAGTGAGAAAGACTTGACACCAGGTTTGACACGTCTGCGAAAGCCATTACATTTACTATCCTTCTCAGAATTGTTGACTTCTTCTTGGTCTTTTGTCATGCTCTCATGTTTCATAGTTTGCTGAGCAAGAATTAAAAATACTGACATTGAGATGCTCAGAGGATAATGAAAGTATACACCTGTATGATGACCTGTTATCTTGAGCATGAAGTTTGCTGCAGAGAGATTTTGTAAACCATTGGGGCTCTTCCCTGTCTGTCTCATCATGTTTTATTAAATGTGTCACTTGGTCTAAATTAGCAGTTCCTATTCAAAATACTGAACTAATACCTACTATGATCGTTTAGTGGCTGTCGCAAACACACATGTTCCATCCCACATTTTGGAGTTTAGCCTATTTTTAACTCATATAATATTTTGTGTTTATATTGATATTGATTGACTCTGCTGAAATGGTTTTGATCTGAGTTGACCACAAGTTAACTAAGTTGACCAATTCTCGTGTTTATTTAAACCAGTGATTAATGTCTCTTTTATTATTGTCCAAGTCATCAGTTGCAACCGAACTGTTTAAAAATAGTCTTGTATTTCCGGGTTTCAGTCACTATAAAAACTGACATTCATTCTTTCTCAGTTTAACACAAGCTTGTTGGTAAACCTGAGAATATGTTTGTTATTCGCTGACGTGGGAAAGCATGCATTTTCAGCAGTGTCTGACCTGCAGGCATATGACTATGCACTTTATGTGTAGCATGAGCCTGTGGGAGTGTTGTGCTGTCTTAGTTAGCTGACTGCACAAATTCCATTTAATAACTCAATATGTGCAGTGAGAGGTGCATTTTTATGAGGGCTTATTTGTTACCACTGAGCTGGCAAAAAGCTGGTTGAATTGAGATAAGTACTAAGCTGTGCTCCAACAGTTGTTCCAGTGTGTGTTCCTCAGTGCACTTGTGTATGCTGTGGTCACGTTGCCTGTGGTTTTACTTGTCTGTGTTAGTGAAGCTGATGAGTATCTTCACTTTTGGCATCAAGCACAGACAACATCTATTTATCAGAAATAAGGAAGTCGCTTGTTGGGACTTGTTCAGACTTGTCCAGCAGCATGTAACAGCAAATTTTTTAAAAGTTTTTTTTCCTTCATTATTGCCACAGCTGTTATATCACCTCTGCATACTTGTTCTTTATGGCTACAAGTTAGTTTCAGACATTATGTCTCACTTGTCTTGTTTTCATTTTCACACTGTTTAGTCTTAAAACACTTGATAAAAGTGCTGAATTTTGTCAAACTGACCAGGTGAAATCTCAACAATGACATAGAAGCACATTTGTTTTACACCTCACCATCTATATTTGAAAACAGATGCATAGTAAAAAAAAAAATTAAACAAAGAAATAATATATATTAAATCCTTTGGATAACTTGAACACAAAGTAAGTAATTTTTGCTGCACGTTGTCTCTCCATCAAAAAACTCCAACAAAATTAGGGGTGGGCGGATTAATCCAAATACTGATAGTATCGATACCAACGTTGGTGTCTGTATCGGATCGATACTAGCATGATGGGATCGCTATTTTAATTACAGTACAGTACGTTGCTACTGTTTCGTCAAGGACTACACATGTCTGTGCAAACACTGCCCCTCTCACATCTTGCAAAATCACAAAATCTTTTAGTGGTCATGAAAATGTTTTCACATTTAGCATATTGAGGATTCATTCACATTCACATATATCATGACATAATGCTCCTCACATGAAAGCACATAAGCTGCTTTTATAAGTAAAAAGTATCAGTATCCGTGATTCTGGCCCTGTATTTAAGTGGTATCGGATCGATACCAAATTTTGCAGTATTGCACACCACTAAACAAAACAAGAAGTCAAATGACAACATACTTAGAGTGGGAAGATGGGAGTTGTCTTCCATGTGAAACAGCCATCAGTGCTGATGAAAATTAGTGTCATGCTCCATCAAAAGTCAGCTGTATAAACAATAGAGTGACTAGTTAGTTAGCTCACCAACTTCCTTCCTCCCTCTCTGAGGATTCATCCTATCTGATCGATTAATAACCCGTTGTTTGCTGTGTTTCCATGGAATTTCTAGACAAAGAGAGAAGGTAAATGTGCTATGACTCTACTGAAAAGCAGAAAAGTGAAACTCACTGTTACCATAACTATAACAACGATATCTTTGGGTTTGAAAATTGTTTAAAACACTTTGAATAAAAGTACACAACTCAACGAAATATATAATATAGGTCTAAAGATTTTTTAGTCATTTTATTGCAGAAATGTTATGTTATACATTTTTATTAGCCTTTTACTTGTTTCATTGTAAATCAAAATCACATAATATAGAAAAATATTCATTCATACTCTCATTTCAAAAACAACATACAGAAAATACCCATATCCAAATATTTAATGATGAAGAAAAATTTATTAAAAGAAAAAAACACTGATTCAGTCCAAAATTGGTGCATGGGTGTTATCCAAACTGCATGCCATTTTCACAGTTTTTGTGAATATTTGTCTATACTTCTGTATATCTCACTGTGATATTTCAAAGCTTTACATACTTCAAGCAATAAGCTGCAGTCCACTTTGAAGTTAAGTTTATTGAATTTAAAGTACAATTTACATTCCAATGCAGTAAAATGGTCTCTCTCAGCCCATAAAATCTATAATAAAATAAATACCATATGTACATATAATTAGAACAGTATAGGTAGTACTTTAGACATAAAAATCACATATAACTCATAGACACTATGATTTAAATAAAGCGCTGCTATTGTTCAGCACTCTAACTGCCTGGTAGTGCTGGGCAGTATGACCAAAAATCCGAATCACTATATTTTTAAAAAATAATCCAGGTTATATGGTATATCACACCAATTTTAAAAAATAAATATACAAAAATGAATTACCTTTTTTCTTACTATATTTACTTCTTTTTTCCTTTTTTTTTTTTTTTTTTTTTTTACAGACAGTGATGAATTACTCAAGAAGTTTAGTTCCTAATGTTTTTTGTCCTACTGTCAGGAGAAGCATATAGTAGAAAAACTTTTTTTTTTTTTAAATTCCACACGCCCCACAAAAGGATAAGGATAAGGTTTACAAGGAGGTGTTGCTCATGAGTCTATCGTGATAAAGGAGTCAGAGTGCATGAAACAGTTGCGGTCAAAGGTATTTTCGACCCGGTAACACATACCTGGGATCCAGTGTTATAATCATTGCCCTGAAACCATCTTTTCCACTGTACTAACTGGATAATGTCTCTGACTAGATGGATAGTTATTGGGTTTGTAATCTTGTTCCACCGCTTGCTTTTCTTCTCGAAGGCAGTCCCTCGAGCAATCGCATCTTCAAGTGACACCTGATTTGACTTTGGTTTTACTATTTCACTAGCATTATTTGATATTGGGGAAGCTGATCTTAATATCATACATTCTTGGTATTCCATGACATGCTTCGGTTTAGGTGGTGGAGCAAATTGGTAGCGTGCCTCCTCTAGCAACAACTTAAGCTCGACAACTTTTGCAGTAAATAGTTGTTTGGTCTGTGTTGGACTTTCAAGAACTGAAAACCTCCAAACAATGGAAACCACTCCTCTCTTTGGCACAATTTCTTTGCCATCATGGTCTTCTTTAATTTCTGAAACTTCTTTATTTGACCTGTCCATCATAGTTTCTGCTCATGACCTAATTCAAGCTTGCCTTTTGGCGGTGCAGCAGTGAAAAGAGTCCCCTCTGAAAAAGCACCAGAACACCATTCACCATGTTCCAACTATTAGCACCGGTGTTTGGGTATATGAAAAATTCATATCATTTGGAAAATAAATACCAGTATTCAGTATGAACCGGTATACCACCCAGCGCTGCTGCCTGGGGGTAAAAGCTGCTCCTGAATCGCCTTGTCAGAGCTCTGATGCTCTGGAGACGCTTCCCTGAAGGAAGGAGAGAGAACAGGCTTTACGCTGGATGGCTAGTGTCCTCCATAATGCACAGGGCCTTTCCTCTGCAGCGTGACATGTCACTGTCCTGAATTTGTGGAAAGGCCTTCCTCATAGTCCTTCTCAGTTGTTTATGGTCATGTTTGGTCATATTGCCAAACCACATCAACATGCCACTAGTAGGAATGCTCTTTCTATGACAGACCAATAGAAGTTTGCAAGATTTTTTGTGGACTCACCACATTTTTTCAGGCATTGCAGAAAGTTAAGACCAGTTTTGATTAAACTTTTGAGGGTTAGAGGTGTAAATCTAATGTTTATTTGTTCATACATCCATTTTCCATTTTAGGAATAATTTGAATTTTTTATAATTATATGCTCTGGAGCTCTCTCTGCTCTTTGCAACAATGATTCTGTCATGACATTGCTAATAAAATGCCAGGACAAGATAACTCGATTTCTAAATCATAAACAGGCATTGTCCTCTGGACATAGTTTATCCCACATACTACTGTTTTTTTCAACAGGGTGGAGCTGCAGCTGGCTCAAACTATTCAAGCTCCAACTTTAATTTTCCAATGCCAGAGTTATGAGTAACAGATAGGGTTGGGCATCAACTTTAAAGATTACTGTTGACAAAGACATTTTTTTGGATGTCTGAGATAATTGTGTTATGACTGGGTAATCCCTGGGAAAATAAAAGAAAACCAAAGTTATGCCATTAATCAGCACTTCTGAGAAATCTTTTGGCTTTAATTGCATAATAATCTTTATATCCTCATACAGCTGAACAATAACTTAGCATACTTGATAGAATTTAGTAGCAAACAAGCTGAGAGGATGCAGGAAGAAACAAACGCTGTATGTTCTCAGGTTACTGGGCTGATTGAGTCAGTCTCTTGTGGTCTGAAGAGAGGCATGCCGGTGCTGTCCCTGATGGAACACCACTGACTCAGCAGAGCGGTGAATTAAATGGCCACTGTTAGTGTCTTGCAAGAGACCAGTCTGCATCTGTTTTCAGTTGATTTTATAACCCTGCATATCCGTGAAAGGACTGTTCAGAGCATTTTTAGTAAACCACTCAACCAATCTGATAAACTTGAAGGTTATCACTAAACAACATATTTGCCTGTTTCAGTGTTTTGGTTGGGTGATGTCTGTTTTGTTTTTAAAGTTTTGTCAAATTCCATTTTCATTTATGCTTTATTCTAAAGTCTGACATACTGTAAATAGAAATGTTTGTAGAACCATTGTTCTGTTAGTCATTTATTTCTTCAGCAGCATAAGTTTAAGATTCGCAAAACAAATCCAATTTTTTCATATTGACTTGCTTAATTTGCAAACATTGAACCCAACAATAGCATCTGTAATTTGCCTGGGTTGCCTTAGTCATAACTTTCGGTTCTTCCTCTTTGCACCTTTTTGCCAGAACTTCGAAGAGAGCTCAGACACTGTATGATGGGCAGCCTACCAGTCCTCCCGGAGTGTCTCACATCCCCATGGCTGAGCCCTTCTGCAACAGAACCAGAGAGGTTAGTCTGCACATAAGCGTCTATTCCTTTTCACATTTCATTTCCTATTCTCTCTGAGCTTTGGTAGATTAATTCTTTTTTACTATATATTTAAAAAATAAATGTAATTTTATATTTGAACTTCTAGTTTTCCTACTGCCTTACATGTCCACTACATGTGGTGTCACAGCTACACTCTAATTTATTCATTTATTATAATTTTTTGTATACGGATATTACAATTATATAACATTAATACCTTAAAGTGTGCAGTTAATGGATAGCTGAAAAACAAGAGTACTCTGCCTTGTTGTTTGTGTGATTTTTTTTTTTTTTTTTGTGATGCAAACCATTGTTGCTTGACTTGTTGCTGTTTGACTGAGCTACAGAATGTGTGCTTGTAAATACCAAACTAACTTTAGCTTATGCCCAGTACACACCACAGGACCTTCAGAGTCATCACATTTCTTGACCGTTCACACTATACAACACTACACAACTGTCTGTCTTATATCGGTAGTCTCTCAGTCACTGAGGTTTTCAGACTATATGACCGGTCACTCACAAGGCCTACGACAAGTGTGTCTGTGGTCCCCAAATCACGTTTTGTCAGTAGTTACAATTGCAGTTGCAGTTACTTAGTTACACACTGTAAGCGTGTAGCCGCATGAACATATTGTGATTCATCCAGAAAAAACATATTATGTCTGTGGCCTACAGGAAATCAAGGCATGGCATATCGTGTGTTTCCACTCTTCTTACAAGTTTTTTAAAAAGGCGTCTAATTGTCTCTTTCCACGATGCGCAACAGGTCAGAATCTCAATCAGAACACAATAAACCAGCATTGATGTGATTATTGAACACTTGGTGCTAGCCTCCCCACTCGTCTGTCTGTAATATCAGCCGGGCCTGAAATAACTATAACAATATGCTTGGCTGCTCCTCACTCTCTGTTGCATTTTATAAAGGGGGTGGGGGCCAGCACTTCTGAAGGGAGGGGGTTCACATGAACTAACATTAACACGTGTGCATGACTCTCTGTTCTAGACGTCAATACAACACTAGTTCTTTACATAGTAAAACGTGTTTTTTCCTGAAATCAAATAAGTCCAGTAAGTTTCTCTAGTGAGATTGCAGTTGACCTGTAGTTCGTCTAAATTTCCAGTTATGGAAGATCTGTGTTTTTATTCCTTCAACATTACAATGGATACAATGATGACTCATAAGAGAGTGTCAACAGAAGCCACCTTTTCCCTCTCTGGCTTTATGCAGACAGTTCTTAACGCTTTGTCCTGGTGCAGGTTCTGGTGGAGGTGGCGCGGAGCTTGGGGATAAAGTGCCATACGCGAGGAGTAATGTTGACTATCGAAGGGCCCCGCTTTTCCTCGCGGGCAGAGAGCCTGATGTTTCGCCAGTGGGGTGCCGACGTCATCAATATGACCACTGTGCCAGAGGTGGTCCTCGCCAAGGAGGCTGGCTTGTGCTATGCCAGCATCGCCATGGCAACAGACTACGACTGTTGGAAGGAACATGAGGAGGCGGTGAGTGGCAGCCTTAGGAGCCTGACAGATGTTTTTTGAAGTCTTTGATGTCTCTTCTTTACTTAATAGTTCCTTTTTACTATTCTATTTGTTAATCTAAACTGTCAGTACTAACAAATGTAAAGTTTAAATTAAAGGGCCACAGCCCTGTCTGCCACTTGGTGCAAAGGCAGTGTGCAGCAAGTGTCATTGCTTTTTTCAAGCTGACACAGTTGTCATTTTCACGCCCAGCGCCCACATTCTCTAAATAGCAGAAGTACACTGCTGTCTCTCAAAGGGGATGGGAGACAACACTGGGACTTGGACACCCCAATGGAACTTGTGCCGTGTGCTTTATACTATGAGCCATAGATTGTCAAAAAAGGGCCTGATTTGAACCCATAAAAACTCTTCTTAGATTATCAAAATTATATGTGTGGAAGTTTTTCTATTTAAAAAAACATCCCTTCATGCATGTACCTAGTACTGTTGGGTCTATGGAGTCCCCGCCACTATCTCCACCCACCAGGGGTGGATAGAGTACAAAAAAAATCTACTTAAAAAGAACTAGTTGGCTTGATAAAATTTTACTGAAGTAGAAGTAAAATTGCTAGAGTAAAAATGTGCTTAAGTGAATGTAAAAAAAGGAGCTTATTTAAAATGTACTCAGTGTAAAACTTACTTAAAACTTACCTAAAACTTGCTTAAAACTTACGTTGCGGGGGGTTGTGATATCTCTCCATCTTCATTCCGCTCCATCTTTGCGAACAAACAACCCCTTGTTGTCTGGGTGTGTGCCCGACTGACTGTTGTTCACCTTCTGGCACTGCAGTTAGTCAGCATGAGCCAATCAGATGCACAGTTACTGGCACGCAGTCGCAGGACCAGTTCATAGAAAACTTGGAAAAAACTATTGTTTTTGTACACACACATAATAGCATGTGGTTTATACTTACTCTGTATGTAAAACTTGGGTTGTGATTTGCTGCACATTAATTAAACAGCACTGTTTCATTGCCGTTACATCTTTGTTGCTGTTCTCTGTACTGACATGTCTGCTCCTCGCTGGAGCTTTCCAGTTTGTTTGCCTGCTGTTGGCTTTCAAATTTGTGAAGTACCAAAATTAGCTTGTCCTGGGTAGGTTTGACTTTTCGATTTAGGGAAGCGTCAAGACATCTCTCCCTTCAGTTAAGAATGCGGAATCACCAGTCTAGTGACAGACTTTGACCTGATGCAACATTAACTTTGAATTTGTACTGCGAATGTCAAAGGACTCCTCAGAGTAATAATCCTGCTTTTGTTGAGGCAAATGTTCATGATGATAGCAAGACTCATTAGGCCTCAGCTTCAACTAAGGGGAAAAATTGTCAAAATAATATATTTTTTAAATTAATCTTTTCTTTTTTAATAATCTCGTTTACTCTCATAAAGGGACTTTGATGCTTCAAGAATAAGAGTAAACTTTATTGTCACCAAAGGGAAATTTGTATTCAGAAAACAAGATGTGTAGAGTCTGAAGAGATTTTTGTTGCTTGTTTCATGACTGACTGTTTTGTATAGGCTATCTATGGACTCATATTGTTTCATGCCAATCATCTTCATTGTGGTTTTGTGCATGCTATCCCGTCTGTTTTTCAGTTGTACTGCTAAGTTACCAAACCAGGCTGTGATTCCATATCTGATAATGCTGTCTAGAATAGCTTCATAGTAAATCAGCACGATCTGGTTGCTAACACCATACAGCCTCCTTGGATGCATAAAATCATGAGGAGTTTGTTTTTCTCCTTACTTTTTTCAACTGGAAGTGCTTTGTTTAGAAAAGGACCTTGTTTACTGTAAACCACAGTGATCAGCATTGTCTGTACTAGGAAACACATTATCGACCCTGAGATATTTTACTTTTCACCACAAAGCATGCTAGTTTAGATCACTTAGAATTGTTCAATTATATAAAAAGATAACTGTTTTTGCAAGTTTGCGTACACAGCGTCTCAAAAATTGGAGGGAAACTTTTTTTTAACTGTTAAATAAGATTTATTTATGTACTTCTCCAGTACTAGAAAAAAAACAACACAAAACAGGAAAACGAAGTTAACTTTGGCAATAGCAGTGTCATTTTTAAGGCAGCACTAAATGAAGTTCAACTTTTCTTCTTCTCTTCTGAAGCTGATTTGCAGAAGTGTTGAATTGTAGAAGGGGAAAAAGAACAAGGCTTCTCTTTTAATAATGACAGAGTTTCAACTATGTCAAAAATACCATTTTCACCTTTCTGCAGTGTTTAAACTTAGTGCA
>JAQLOL010000019.1:1727791-1740114 GCA_029783665.1 Naso thynnoides
AAACACACACACACACACACACACACACACACACACACACACACACACACACACACACATCTCCAGACTGCACTGCTGATAAAGTCTTTGTTATGATGGTATTTTTGCTTTGAAGTGCTCTCGTCAGAGCACATTCCATGAACAGAAGGAAAACAGCCAGACAGAGGGGAAATTTTGTTTAATGCCTGATCCATTCATTCAGCCATTATGCAGTCGGTCTTGAACTCTTTCTTCTTCACTCATCATTCTCTTTTGCTAAAATACA
The DNA here is from genome assembly GCA_029783665.1 of Naso thynnoides. NCBI lineage: Eukaryota > Metazoa > Chordata > Actinopteri > Acanthuriformes > Acanthuridae > Naso > Naso thynnoides. The sequence continues at coordinate 1,728,057 of JAQLOL010000019.1, forward strand.
GTAGAGCTAACGCTGAACAGGAGTTAAATATCTCGTTGAATCTTTTTACTCAGCTATTTTTATTTGCATAGCTGTATTGCACTTCTCAATCTATATCTTTATCTATAATATTTATTTAGATTGCAGCTTTGACCTTGGCATAACATTCTAAAACTCAATCATTGTCTGTTTAATTTTTTATTATTCATTATTTTGCAAAAGTGAGACATTTCTACTTGATGCAAGTCCGGAGAAAATTCTGCAGCTTTGTGTAGAAGACTCTTTCTTTTTTAAAGTCACAACACAGTGTGTATTAGATGGCAGATCAGTCTCAAATCAGACTGGTCTCATTCTGTAAAAATATCTAAATATAAATCTTGTTATGTGCCTGCAGTATAATATTTTGTTTGCTTGTGACTTAATACATGTTAATGTCAGCTGGTTACATCTAAAGGAGAACCATCCCATGCTTTTCGTTTTTGTCACAAGACAATTTAGGGCAATGCTGATATACTTTATGTCAAATCAGCCGGAGAATTCAGTGTTTGGAGTATAAATGACACGTTGAATTTAAACTTCCCTTTTGTGCAATCTTTGTTACGTGCTAAAACACAATTTCCTCTTTCTATAAACATGTTCATTTAAGCAAAGGACAGGCAGAGTTGAGAGTTTAACTAGCTGTTCGCTAAATGCTGAATCATCTTACTGTAATTGCAGCGGTTTCACATGTCTGTTAACATTTTCAGTTTAACATGTTTGGTTGGTATGACGCATGACTTATTAATGTCACTGTCAGTTGGCTGGAAATGTGTTTTGACTTGTAGCATAAATAAGCCTGTCATTACCACGTTCAGTAAAGCTAAAGCCTAGCTTTTAGTGGTGTCTTCGGAAATGTCCTCTGGTTTTGCTTTTAAACGTTAAAAAATGTATTGATGATTTTGTGTACATAAACGCCAGCCTTTCAGATCATTTCTGGTGAACAGGGCACTTGCTGCTGAATGTGATATGTGTGTGCTGCATTTGATCTTATTTCATCACACATGATGTCAATAAGCTTTTTGTGAGTGTCACAAAGGTGTGTGAGGCCACACATTTCCAAGAACTTGGATGGCACATGGAGAGCAGAGCGCAGAGGGAGTTCAGGCTTTGCTTCCGCTGCTGTTCTGATGTTTTGCCAGTGACATGCCCACGGAGGAGACACATACAGTATAAGTATGACTATCTCAACCCACCATCACCTTGATAGTCAAGTAAACACATGTAAAGGATGAGACCGCAGACAGGGGAGAATTAATGGCGTAATAGCTAAAATACGATTTTTACAAGAAGAATAGTTGACTTATGCTCTGACAATGAGTCTATTGTGCATTCACATGAAGTGTCTGCCTGAGGTCAGAGTTAAAGCACGTACTAATACAGCAGTTTTTAAGTTCCCTTTTTTCTGTCTGGAGATATTAAAACGTTCTCTATAGTCAGTTTACAGCTGTTTATTTTTCCAGGATGTGGGCAGGATGGAAACACTCTGTTGCAGTGTGAGTAATAAAGGTAGCATTTGAGAGGGCTGCCTCCAATGGTTGGATAATGATTAACAAGGAGGTGACATCGTTCCTCCTTATTATGAATGTGATTACTTGCAGCACCTTTATGCAAACAAAAGCAGAGGCTTTGTCAATATATATAATTTATCACGAGGGTAAATTGCACTCTTTTTTTGGTTTTATTTGTGATATTAAGACTAGAGTGGCTGTCATGTTATGATCATGCTTGAGGTGGCTTTTAGAGCATACAGACAATGCAAGCAGGTTTTTAAGCAGGAAGCCACCAGGGAGAATGTTGAAAAAAAACAAAACAAAACAAAACTTAAATGGTGACTCGGCACAGCATTAGTCTCACTTTGTTCCTGTGTGACCTTTATGCCGTCTTGTTTATTTTCTGCCTCACTGTTCTTGAGTAAAACCTTTTGATGAGTTAAAATAATGTATTTACTGATTTTTAACAAATCTGATTCTTCTTATCTATGCCAACCCTCACCCAACACCTATGGTGTAATTTTCATTCATTAGAATGAGTGTTTTCTTCCACAGTCTGGCAGATGTCAAACTATTTTGAGTTTTTTATCAGTTTACTGTTACATCCGATCAGCTCTTCCCTTCAATGAGTTCCGGCCAAAGCCAGTCATGTCCGCTCTCAGAGCTGCGTGGGTGGCCACAATCATGCTCAGTTTGAGATTCAGCCTGGCTGAAATATCTGACATGAATATCAGAAGGAGATTAGTGAGAAAAGTCATAGAAGCTGCAGAGGGGAGGAACATGTTTCTGGATTCTGGTGAAGTCGTGTGTGTATTTTCTGACAGTCTTCATACTCCCACCTCTTACTGGAGATCTTTTAAACAGTCAGTGTATTTTTATATGCACAGAAGAGAGACTGGAGAGATGATATGCTGCTCTGATAAAAGGTGAGCTTCAGCAGTGTATTTGCTCTGTCTCTATCAGAATGAGAAACTCTGTTCTGGCTGATGAATTGTGAAGTTGATAGGGTAAACGTTGAAATTTCCTCAAAATTTGGTCAGATCAGTGAATTAAGTCCACATGAAGTCATTTGCTTAAAGAAATCCAGTTCTGGTCACGCTGTTTCATGCTGACTTCCTGCATGTTTGCCATTGGCGGATGGAGCACGGGGGCGTTCGCTGAGCGGATGCGAGACGATCACTCATTGGAGATACAGTGTGGTCTGACCCGACAATCTGATATCCCTAAAACTTTTTTGGACAAAGAAGGAGCGTGGATAAAGATTTATTACAAAAGGCTGATAAAAACCTAAAATTATCTTTCTTTCACTCACACTTTACTTCAAACTAAGAGGCATGTTTGAACATGTTTTTACTGAGCAAACTCCATAAAAAGGCCAAAAAGATGAAAAAGAAGAAGAAAAATGACCTTTAGAAGAGTTTTTTTCAAATTTCACAATCTGTCACATGTTTTTCATTTATGGCTTTTTATGATAACAAGATATATTTCTTCTTCTTCTTCTTCCTCCTATTTTTTTAAAGAAGTCAATGGAAATGGATTAGGAATAGTAGTAGTATGTGATTTTCATTTTCCTGGAGACGTTTAGACCTACAAGATGAACCGAAAAAGAAAGCAACCAGTCACAATATTTTATAGTTGCCAATAAAGGCACTTTGACTCCTGAGTTAAATGCCACTTAAGAATAACTCATATACTTTATAAGAGACTTCTGCTTAAGGAGCATGTGGTTGGTTTAGTATAAAATGGTCTGACACTAATTATTGTAAATGAAAATAATCTTTTGGAGGATTATTTTACCATCAACATTCCTAATGTAAAATGCAAGAGTAGACTTTGTGAATGTTCACAATGTCAGCACCAGAGGGCAGAATTGGTTCTAAATTAAACAAGGCCATCTGTTGAACTGAATTGATATGCTGTTTTTTCCGCCTGTATGGACAAATGAATAAGGTCTATTGTAAATGTAGGTGGGGTGATGCATTGATAATACTGTATTAAAAAGACAGAGAGTATTTATGTTATAAGGTAATCTGCAGTTGATTTTAGACATACAAGGACAGAGAAATCAAAGGTCAATGACAAACAGCACTTTGAATTTTACTAGCGTAAAGTTTGCCCCCGGATACAGTAAATTTCCAGACTTTTCTTTCTCTCTATTTTTAAAAAAACTATAACTGGACATGATATCTGACTTAAAGCTCTTAAAATTTATTTTCTGATTTGTATTTCTCAGCATTGCCTGGTCCATCATTGTGTCTCAGCAAATAAAAGTTATTGCCAATCAGCATGAACAATTGTCAGTACCCAGTTAATAAAAGAAATGTGAGGTTATTGGAACCAAATGTTAGATGCTGAAGCCAGCAAAGAGGAGATAGAGGCTGCGGTCGTGCGGTCTGAGCTGCTCTCAGACAGATAATGTGTGTAGTCACCCGCCTTCTTCCCCCACCTCTCTGCCTCCCACATCAACACCATCCCCTCTGGGCAATATGAGACGTCTGGGAGAGCAGAAGGGTGAAACTGGAGAGATGGCGCAGTCACTGGCCCATGTAATAGAACGATAGAGGAGTGTGCTGGCGTAGACATGCTCACACACACACGCACACACACACACACGCACATGCACACATTTGTAAGTTACATTTGAATATGCTGAGTGGTTTGATTCGAGTGTTTAGACAGCAAAGCAACCAGCTTTCCAGAATTGACTTTGGCTTTAATTGTAGTCCTCCTTTAATGTCTTGCAGTTCTTTGTGTGTTTTACGCCACACATGATTGATTTTAGGGATAATTTAGTTGTAACATAGTAACGTTTCAAAGCCAATGTACAATATGTTTCAGAACAAATACAGATTAAACAAAAATGCTAAAAGCAATGCTTAAAACAATGCAGCAGCTGCAACTAATAAGTTTTTCCTGGCCACTTGACGTTATTTTATTTTTTATTATCACCAAATAATCCTGGAAAAAAATTGCAAAGAATGTACATCACAAGGCTCCAGAGCCGAAGTTAACATCTTTAGATTGGTTGTGTCGTCATACAACAACAAGAACAACATTAAAGAAGCTGGAACCATTAAATTAAATGCAGGTAACGGGAGCTCTCCTTGAATTTTGTTCCTTATTTTTTTATTTAAATTCTCCTGCTTTTCACCTTTTTTGAGCATGAATATCATTGCACTCGTGATGTATGACAGAAACATTTCTCGATCACACTGATACAATTTCTCTACTAAACCTAAATCATGTGGGTTCCCATCAGTGCATCATGGGTCTTTCTGGAAATAATAACTTCTGTGAACACACATCTGTAGTTTTGCAGACAGACCGCTTAAAGCTGTATAAACATGTATTATGTGGGGCTTGAAAAAGCAGGGACAAAATATTTTTTTGCCCTCAGGATGGTAATTTCCCCATGTTTACTACTGGTCCAGCAGCTTTAGCAGCTTCCTGTCATGTGATCTGACTGTCTCCAAGAGGTCTGGACCAAACACCTGTTGTGAGGAGGCAGGAACTGCAGAGCCTGGATCTCTCATTAGGAACTGGAGCTTTATAGCAAACATGTAAACACAAGCATGAACGCAGGCAGGTGGTCATACAGTACAAAGACACTGTCTCCCTGTCTGTTGTCTTTATGTGTCTCTGGCCGTCTGTCTGCCTCATAAATTGTCACAAAAATAAATGTTTGCCTCTCTCTTCCAGCTTATCCAAACAGTGTAGTGATCTGATTGATTTAAATTAAAAATAATGAAAGTTTCAGTTATAATAAAACAATTGAAATCTGCTGGCCAACAGTGCAACAATTACAAAATGAAAATGAACGAATGCCTCACACGGTTTGAGAAGCAAACAATCACATGAGAAATTCCTCTCGCAGACGGTGAAGAATAGGCTATGTCATAAATCATTGTTTACTTCTAATTTGATCCTTATTTGTCTTGCAACTGTCCACCTGACGATGAGGCTTCCTTAATACAACTCTGTACCACTAGATGGCACTGTGCTGACAGCGATCTCCCCTCTCAGAGCAAACTGACCTTATTCCCTATCTATCTAATTACACATTAGACCTGTAATATGCCATTCCACATCCATGGGTCTCAGATGAATGGTTTCCCCCTCCCCTCCTCCTCCTCTCATCTCTCTCTCCTCCCATCCTTCCCTTTTCCTACCTCCATCTTCACACTGTTCCGGCCAGCTTCCCTCAATTACTGTCACGGGCAGGCCACAACATCGAGGTGGGGGCTCTGCATGGGGATTGGAGGGTGGGGTGTGAGAGAAGGGGAAGCAGGAGGAAATGTGTATATAGATGTGATGAGAGCAGGAGACAGTTGCTGACATACCAGCGCACGGTATATGTTTACAGGTGTGTTTGTACGTGTGTGGGCATTTTATGTGTTTGTGTGATATGCCCATAGGGAAATTGCTTACCGCACACCATGGCTGTTGTAGCAATGGCACTGTGACAACAGCGGTTTGACATTTGCGAAGGATAAATATATTCCACTTAGATGGAAGCTATTACCCTCTACTAGTTGTGGTGAAAAAAAAAAGCTGAAGAAACATAATGACACCAGCTGAAGTGATTGGAGGTATTACACTGTATGTTCAGTCATATTCCCTGTGCTGCGTTCAGTGTCAAATTAGGTGGACTTCTGCTTATTTAGGGTACTTTTTTCTTTCTCACTAAATGTAATGCTTTATGTGTAACATCTGATGCGAACAGTGCACAGTGCAAAGTTTTGACACCCTCCTTGTTTTATTTCAACCTTTTTGTTTTATTTGAGCATTGGAATGATGTTTTATCTGTCTGTTTTTCATTATTTTTGGCATGTGGTTTGCAATACATTTGTATTCAGTTTGACAATTTCCCACTCAGCTGCCAAATGTAAAAGTATCTTGACATCAAACTGTATTAGCACACATTGTGAAGCACTGCATTTTTTTTTCATGGTCTAAAAAGGCATTTAGAAAGTCAAATATTAGAAAGGCTCTGTCTCATACTATCAGATTCCCAACGTAGATTTTAGTTTTTAGACCACCAATAGATTCTTGTTTCATATCAAATCTGTCTTTTTAATCTTAGAAAGACTGTAAAAATGCCTGAAAAAGCTCTGCTGTTAATTTTTTTTGAATACATAGCACACTGCAGAGAGACAGAAGGGAAATGCTTAGAGAGAGAGGTGATTCAACAATGGTCCCATGGTGGATGCAAACCATGGTGCTTCTGCAGTTACATGGCACGCATCCTGGACCACTTTTCCCCCACGATGCCCCCGTCGACTCATTTTATGCGTACACACACACACACACGCACACACACACAGTATATTAATGTGTTTGTTTATTTATGTATTTGTTGGTTTAATAACTGTAGTGATGTACAGTTATGTGTCACTCTGACGTGTACACTATGAGCTTGTGTAAGGAGGTAATCCCCTGATTTCCAACAGTTTAAATTTGTTCAGTTTTATTAGCCTCAATAGATTTAAGTTGAGCCAGAGTTTTGAGAGACTTCTACATTAGGAATACTAATGAACAGTTCAGTCTTTAAAGTTAAATCTTACATTTCTCTCTTTTTGCTTTTTTATACCACTCTGCTCATATATTCCCTGTTATTCCCTAAACAGCGCTGTCACTGCAAAGACATGAAACATAAGACTAAAATACAAGTCAGTATGGGATCTATGTTAGGAAGAGTGGGCAACTAAATTAGAAATGCAGGAATTCAGCTAACAACCAGCATTCAGTTAGTTTTAGCTACAATGAAACACGGCTGTTTTTCAATGAGTAAATATGTTTTATATTACAATAAATTTGTATTGGTTTCTATTCCTCTTTGATACCAATCCTGAAACATTTGCCCACCAGTGCTTAATGGTGACATCATTCTTATGTGTGTGTGTGCATGTTTGTGTGAATGTGTGTATTTATATAAATGTGTATCAGAGGTCTACAGGTCAGGATGCAATAATTCAACAGTTCCTCAGATATCTTCATTATAAACTCAGACAGGCTTGCTTCATTAAGAAGCCTGTTCACGCCTCCTACTCCTGCAAAATACTTCATACATAAAATCCCTAATTTCCTGTCTGGGTGAGAGTAAGTAATTGAATCATTTGACGCAGAGGAAAGATAAATATCATTCAGCTGGAGGTGTCTTTACAGGCACTGCCAGGCTGTGGCCACAGATTTTACGTATGGAAATTTTCACCTATGTTTATGATTATGAGAGGACCTTTTTGGATTTATTGAAACTCTGCATGGTTTTTAATTTTTCCCACACTGCTGCATATTAGATATAGTGAATTGTGTTAGATATTAATTAAAAATCTGTGGTTTTCTCACAGAACACTTCTGCATTTTTTTTCCAGAAACTCTAAATATGATTTATTACATTTAAATGTAATGCACTTTTTAAAAGAAACTATTTATTATTTTGTTTTTCAGCGTTCTTTTGTGAACACTTTGACACTTGTGTTTTTTAAAATCAAAAAATTAATTGGATTTCAGCTTTTACAAAAAAAATAAAAATAAAAAATAAATCCCAAAATCCAATCCATACATCTTTACACACATACGTGAACATATGCACACAGACATACATAGTAGACCTTGTCTATAAGAGCATTGCATCCTTATACCAGTTTATAAACCCTTGCACATATTTTCTCCGATACATGTATTTGGATAACTCTAACAGAAAAAACAAAACGTATTGGTTATGAGAGAGTTATTCATGAGAGAACATCCAAGTGCTATAAACCAATCATTCAAGTCTGTAAGTTAAATGACCGTAATCATGCCGAGATGTAGTTGCCTTACTCAAGGCTCATTTATTAAATGAGACAAATCATTGTTCTTCAAGATTTGTATGTATTGTCCCCACACTTTTGGAAAGAGCTATTGTTTACCTTTAAGAGTGTATGTGATTCTTTCCAAAGGTAAACAAAAAGATACTTTCTTATACCACTGTCTAACACTTGGTCTACCCATCTTTTTCCACATTCGAGCACTCGCTCTTTTTGCTTGTAATAAACAGGTGTCTATTAAGATTTGTTCACAACAATTTATTTTATGCCCTTTTGTGGTTAGGCCCAGTAAAATATTTTTTGGCACCAGCTAAAGTCTAATTGACAAGATCTCCTACACTGTCACTCTAACCTCTTCCTAAAATTCCCTTATTGTCGCACATGGCCATAAACAACAAAACCCTTATCCTCACAAAATCTATTATGTAAGTCCGGGATATTAAAATTGAATTTGTTAAGTTTTTCTGGTTTAATATAAAGCCACAATTGTAATGCAGAAGATTTAGATGGAGTATTACTCATCTGTGTTTGGGCTGTTTTACATGCACAACTCCACTGTTCCATTATTTACTCCTGGGAATAAGTTTTCCATGCATTGAGTTTAAAAGAAGAAGATTCAGAAGAAAATGCTATCAGTAAGTCAGAGAATTTAAGATATGTTTCCTTTTCCAGACAGATTTTTGATTAGAATTTTCTCCAATGGAAACACACACATGGTTTTGAGTGAAATCTGGATGGATCAAGTATTTCCCTATTATGGAAAGACTGTCTGAACTTCTGCCATATGTACACTGGTTTTCCACGAATACAACATTTTTTTCACTATTTGTCCAACAAGTTAAATTTATGACCAAATACCTGCAAAGCTAACAATATTCCCATCAGCCTGAGCAGTGTTATTAGTGTTTGTTGGCATGTTTTTGTATTTTACCCATAAGATCAGCATGTTGGTCTTGTGGTTCTGAGAATGTTAGCCTGATCACATGAGCATTTAGCTCAAAGCATCACCGTGCCTGGGCACAGCCTCACAGAATCACTATCATGACTCTAGACTTATAGGGATCTGCTTCAGTGGCGGCACAACAGCAAGCACAAGCACTGATCGTCTGGTAGTTTCCTGACCTTGAGACTTGATTTGCCCGTCTGTGTGGTATTAGTTTTGATGCCGAGTGTGTGGTGCACAGATGGGAGTAGAGGTGCTAAGAGGCTGCAAGTTCATTCACATGTGGCATTACAAGGTGAGTTATTGATATTTTGGTGGAAAATGCATCTTATAGGCCTACTTTGCACTGATAGACATTTCAGAGCAATGTTAGCAATAGTAGCAACGTAACAGTAACTAAACAGGTGTTAACACAACAAACCTTCAAATGCTTTCTTGTGTGCTACAAAAAATGAATAATGCCTGAAATGTAATAAACACTTTTAATTAAAGGCTCTTAAACCAGGACATGTGTTTAAGCAGGAACACTGCTCAAGCATTCTGCTTTTACTTTTAAAATGTTATAGGTAATTTTTACAGTATCTGTTGTACACAATTGCTTTAGATTGTATGAAAAGCATCTCCAGTTCATTAAATCTTTTATCAACAGATATGTCGATAAATCTGCTTTCGCAAATTTAAGAAATATAATGACAGAATGCATTACATGCTGCCCACTGTGTTTACCTTGATAACATGATTAAATCACATGCAAATTACATGATGCTGCTACAGAAAAACACCTCACCTTTACACATCTTGAATTGTAGCCTTGTTGGTATATATATTTGAGTGTTTAAGTCACACCCTTCTACTTCCGGGCCAAGGGACCTTAATTTGGAAAAAAATAGGTTATGAATGGTAGTCAAAGGAGAGGGAAAAGTTATTACAAATTACTTTTTGATCCTATTTAGCTTGTGCCCAGAATTACCCATATGATGGTTGGCAAATTAAAAGATAATTTTTCACCTAAGTTGAATTTTGTCGTCAAAGTAAAACGTCTTTACATTTTTTGGGAGACTGCTCAGTGGCCTATACGTCTTGTCTTGGACAATATATGTCATCAATACAGACATGGCTGCTAGCTTGGCAGATTTCACAGCATTTTTCCAAGACGAGAGGAAAAGTATTAAAAAAGGTGAAAACCTTTGTAAATGGGGTCATGTTGAGAGCTGCAACTACTTAAAGGGGGAGTGAGTCGCTTTCGTGAGTCACAGGAAGGAAAATGTAATGGTGCCAGTTAGGAGACTGGTATTGTAGTCTTCATAATTACTGTATGTATTTTCATCAGCTGATAAATCAACTGTTTGACAACAAACATAGACTTTCTTCACATTAAAAAATTATCATTTATGTTGATGAACAAGTTGAATAGGGTGAAAAAATAATGTGACTACTGTTCACATTTTTCCCATACAAAGGTCGCATGGGGTCCACCAGAGGGATATATATATATATATATTTATATATAATGCCTAAGTGTGTGTGTGTGTGTGTGTGTCTAGAATTCTTCCTGTTCTTTATCAGGATCAAAAAATCATAACTGACCTGTTCTAATGCTGCTGCTGCAGAGAGGTGTTGGAAAGAGCTTTTTAGGGCTACAAAGGATGGAGTAAAGGGGTGAGGAGGGAGGTAAATCTGTAGTGCATTGTGATTGCACATTAATTGAATGGGCTTGGGTCCTGAATCCCTAATTAGGGACAATGGCTGTGACATGGGCAGTGCAGAGGCAGAGTGCTCTTCTGAGAGATAAGTAGGAAGTTGAAGTACAACCACAGGAAAGCACCTCACCCTGCTCACCAAGCTTTCTCCAAAAGCCTTAAGAGAATATTGTGTGATGGTTCGTGCACACACACACACACACACATAAGGAGGGGGGTGGGGGTGGGGGGTGCTCAAGCAGCCTCTTCTCGTCTACTCCTTTTCCATCTTATTGACTGATGTCACAGAGAGAGACTGAGAGGAGAGAAAGCTGCACCATTTGACGTAAGGGTGCATCCCATGACAAAGGAGGAAAATAAACCCATTGGGCTTCGCTCATCAGGTTGTATTGGTGTGTTTATAGGGCTGTTTGCGTTTGTACATACACAACCTGAAACTGATATATGTCAATGCAAGGGTCCCATGCTGTTGTTGTCAAACTGGCGTATTGGAGCCACATTTAACCTTTGTAAGTTTACTCAAACATTCATTTTTGTGATGAACAGTCAAAACACGTGACCAAGATTGTTGAAATGCTGATTTAATTACACAAAATGCATTCAAACACTCATTTAAAGCCACTTTTATACTGTTGGACAGTTTTGGTCATTTTGTGTCAGAAATGTGTTTGTGTTTGAAACGCATCAGAAGCTCAATCTTTTGCTCAGTTTGGGTTTAAATTTGATGCCAGTAGTGTTGGTGGTCTGTGCATGTAGGCCTACTTACAGAATTTAAATTCAAGTACTTCTGTTTCCTCAGCTGGAATACTGCTGTGCAGTTGCTGTATTTACATGAGATCGCAGTCAGCTGTGAGTTTGCAGTGTTAAGAATCTTTCTTGAAACATGATTCAACTTCACTAAACACATACTCACACATACACTAACACTTTCCAGTGGCACTGATGGTTGTAGAAAACACAAAATTTTCTATATGGTATCTTTGAGGCTGGTGTAGTAGCCTAAATTCAGAATAGTCGTAAATTTATAATGCCCTCACACTATATATATATATATATATATATATATATATATATATATATATATATATATATATATAT
>JAQLOL010000019.1:1752749-1774603 GCA_029783665.1 Naso thynnoides
AGATAATCCCCAAATGCACGAAAAACATGGCCGATAAAAACAACAACAGGTACCACAGAGCGACGAGGAGACCGACGTATTCATGTCATCCAAAGAACACAACGGCAGTTTTAGATGGTAAACGCTTGTTTAAGACAGCAAGCTTGAGTTCTCATTGTTGTGCAAAACAATGTGAATATGACATTCAAAACTGCTAAGAAGGCACAGATTAGTTATCTAAAACAAATGGTCACATGTGAATTTAAAGAGAGCTAGATTAGATTATGGCAGTTTGCAACCATACTAACCTTGGTCCAAACCTTTAAGTCACCCACTTCACTGAATTCAGTTGACAGTTCTACAGAGTCAAGCGCTGAGACATGTAACAATATATTGCAAATTGAGAAAAAGACTTAAAAACTATAATGCATAAAAAAAACCCAAGAAGGAAACTGCCAGTGCTGATAACATATGAATCAAGATTCTGTTACTGTAAGATAACAAATTTTGTAACTCATCTGCTAGAAACAAGCACCAACCTGCTCACAGTGAATCACCCAGTGGGTGATTCACTGTGAGCGGGTTTCATTTGTCCAGTGTAGGCAGATGTGTTGGTCTGTAATGATTGGCTGAGGAAAATTGAATCTTCCTCCCCAGAAAAAGAAATGTCAGATGGAGTGTAAAGTCCTGGCAGTTCTGTCTGTTATGAGGCAACAACCATACCATTTTGTTTGGGTAAATAACCCTTATAAATACAACTAACACTGGAACATAACACTCCATTGACTTGGATCATTTTCTATCCATGGCTAACATTAAACCCATATTTTGTACATGCATTTAAAGTTGCATTAACTTACATTTTTGACTTGAACTGTAACACACAAAAAAAGAAAAAAATGGTTAAACGTTTTTCCCAGTGTGTTGTCAATACAGCACTGACACAACACTGGTTTAACTTGGTTTAACCAATACCACTGTCATGTGGTAATGGTGGTGGTGGGGGTTATGTTGACCTGTAGGATTGTCTGAAAAAATGTTGCTGGAACTGTCATAGATAGAATTGATGGTAAGAGTTGTTTAAGAAAAATCAAGCTTGTAATAAGCCACATTTTCCCTTTTAAAGATTTACAAAAGTAATATACATTGTCGGTCTATTGAATAGTGATGGTGTTTGACTCTGTTTTGGTGTCCACCTTCTCTATAAGTATGCTCTGCCCTCGACTTACCCCTCTGCATGTATTATAACCAACACAGTTGTGAACAGGCATCACTGGAAGCCCTTGTTAATAAGATAAATTGATCTAAAGACAGTGTTCAGTATAGGCTGAATAAATACAGTGAATTTGTTCTCACAAATAGACAAAAGGTTGCAATTTAAGATAAAAACAATATTTCAATATTTCTAGCTGTAGTGGTTTGACTCTGAGCATGTGTACTTGTTGTTGTTTTATAGTGTGGGGTTGGAACTTTATAAAACAGAGAAGATCCAGTTTGCCCCATGCCAACAACATGAGGATGCACAAAAGTTTTCCACTCGGAATGTGCAAATATATACTCTAGAAATATCCAAGAATGCATGTGTGTATGCATTTTCGTGTGTCTGGCTGCGTGCATAAGTGCGTGCCTGCCTGTCTACAATTTGGGCTCACACATCGTCCTGTCAGGGGTCTGTGCAGCTAATCTTTATGCACTCTGTGACCTCCTCACTGCAAACCCTGCTAAATATATTATTCCCCTGGGCCTTTCATTGCTGCTTGGTGTCAGAAATCAATATGTATGAGGCGCGTAGATGGGAATTTCTAATAGATCTCTGCGGCCCTGCGCTGCTCTTCAATATCTGCCTTGGACTATTAGTGCCGGCTCAGTGGCGGTGAAATAACCGAGATAATCTTTTAAGGTACCTTTCTTAAGGTGGAACGGCAACTCCTGCTCTGCATCCTCCTCCATATACCTGAATGCTTAGGATGGTTTTATTGTTTAAGTATGATTACTGAAAATTGGTTTGCATGCTCTCTGTGACTTGAAGTGCTTTATTTAAAGGGGCGTTTACAACTGTGGATATGGTCGATGTGTATGTTGAGGTAAAATATAAATGAAAAATTGAAAATCCAATAATGATTTTTGCCTTAAAATCACATGTAAACCAAGAGCATGATCACAAAACAACATAATACACAAATGATTCTTCACAAGTGGCAATACACCCTTCTTACACAAATATATGTTTGCATATAGGATGGGATGTTTTTTGGAAGTGAATGCTGATGCGGAGTCATTTTGTTCTTAGCATGTGTGTGCCTGTGTGTGTGTGGGAGCGAGCAGGCACAAGTGTGTCTGGAGGGATGTGCCACAGTGCTAATTGGCCATATTCCTAATGCGGGGATGATTTGCTGCAGCACTTAGCTGCAGCAGCAGAGGAACCTGACTCTCGTTTCTGTCTCCTTCCCCTCCGCCACCTACAGCCCCCCCCGCTACCACCTCCCCTCCTCTCTCCCCACAACGCTGAGGAGGAGAAGAAGAGACATCCGGCATCAGCAGGCAGTTAGGGGATCGGCGGGAGAGGTGGAGGGGAGGAGGAGAGGAGTGGGGTGTTGAAGCAGGAAGAAGAGGAGAAGTGAGGGTGGAGGGGGGTGGTGGTTTGCTCAGACAGCGTGTGGTCTCGAGGGAGGGAGAGAGGCTGAAATTATTCTACGGTCACAGGCTTTTTTCCCCCTCTCCATCTCCCAGCGAGGACCTCGGTGTATAATCCTTGGCGCTCGCCTGGCTCGTATATCTGCCGTCTCTGAGACAAAGGTTATATCTCTCTCCTTCAGGACCACTGGCTGCTGACCGAAGACCACAAACCTGCTCTATTATCACCACATCATCGGCCCCGTAGAGAAAAATTAATCACACCAATGACCTTAATTTTTCAAAGATTATATTCATTATATTATATTCAATCCAGAGACATAGCAAAAGGTCATATTAAGAAAATCCTACCTGAAGTGCTTGTTTTGTTTATCGACGTTATTTGTGATCTGTGTGTTCCTGAGGTTTCGCAGCGTTTGCTTCCTTTGTTGACATATTGGCCTGGAAATGCATGTTATGCCTCCCTTTCACAGAGCCTTGTCACTTCTCCCCTCTTTGCTTCCAAAGCATCACAAAGCCACAGTCCTGCCTCTGTGCATCTATAAGATTAGAAAAATAACTTGCCTCTTATTCCTTTTTTGCCATCTCAGTCTCTCTTTGACTCAGGTATTAGATTATCTTGTTGGAACCACTTAGTGGCAATTGTGAGCATGGAATTATTGAATGATATTTAGGTGTAATGCAACTTTGTCACCCTTGGAGCATGGTTCACTGAAGTTGAAGTGAACCTCTGTGGTTCGAGATGAAAATGTACAACGCAGTTAATGGCTATACTCAGGAGGACGGGAGACCAAACCAATGGAGAGAGAGGTGTAAAACAGATTGAAATGGAAATTGGAAGAACAACTGACAAGAAGACATGAAGAATGACACAAAAAGGGTAAAATGAGAGAACAAAGAAATGCAAGAAATAGAAAACAATTATCCTCTTGCTAAGTGTGGAGAGCCCCTGACCATCTATACATGACACAGGCATGATACCTCCCTCCCACGTATGCACACACACACTCACATACACAAGGCGCTCCTCATTCATGCTGCTCATCCCGATAATTACCTCCCCTAGGTACCAGTACACAGGGATACACCACACACATGCTGCCACCAGAGGCACTGCGCCAGGGAGAGCAGACGGTAGCCATTCAGGGGGCAGTGAGGAGAAAAAGAGGTTGAGGAGTGAAGGTGTTTGTGTGTGTGTGTGTGCGTGGGTGTGTGTATACTTGTAGCTAGGTGTGGAAGGAGGGTTTTTGGTGGTATAAGAAAACATCAGGGTATCTTGGCTTCTGACAGACAGGTATCTTCTAATTATGCAAGGTCTCCCACCACTATTAGTAGATGTCAGTAAGATGAAGGGACGCAACAAGCTGCTAAAAACAGGAGCCCACCACAATCCACAACAGACTGTGCGCATGTGTGTGTGTGTGTGTGTGTGTGTGTGTGTGTGTGTGTGTGTGTGTGTGTGTGTGTGCAGTGTGAGAGTGTGCGAACATCTGCATGTGGGTTTGGCTTTGAACTGAACTAAGGGTCAAGTTAGGAAATATGGAATGCCTCACTAAGAGAATCACCAAAGATTCTAAGGAACTCCTCAGTATCCTGTAATGTATCCCGGGTCATGTTTGCAATGGACGATATTTTTTAGCCTCAACTTCTTCTTCGTTCTCCATTCTGCTGTGGATATTTTGAAATAAGCATCTTAACGCTTTTGTTTAGAGCAGGCAGCAACTAGCTAGTAGAGCTGCATGCTATATTTACAGGTTTGTAAAGAGTGAGGTACGAGCTCTGGGTATTGTAGTATTTTGCACAGCTAAAAGCAGACTGTCTAAACACACACATTTCAGTGAATAAACCGTTATTTTATTTGTTTTAGAGGGGTGCTGCAGACTAGCAGGCATTGGTCTGCGGTCCGATCCACAGCAGATGGTTTGAGAAACACTGATCTGTATTGTTAAATGCTTTAAAAAAATAAATATGTAAAGAAAAATAAAAATCAATAAAAACCCCTGTTGAAAATTTCTTGCTTTCTATTGCTGTTGTTATTTCTTTAATTACATTCTTTAAAGCTGATGCTGTAGATAGATTGGTCAGAAAGCCATACTGGCTCTCACTCAACAATTTATTCTTTTCCATGAAAATAATCAAGTTTTGTAAAAACAACTTCTCAATCACTGGAAAACTGTGACAACAAAGACAATGATCTATATTTAGTAAAACGTTGTTTATCTCCCTTTTAAAAAAAGTGGAGTAACCTTTACAACCTTCATTCCATCTAGAAAAATACCTGTATGAAAAGAATGTTTAAAAAATAACACAGATTTTTTTAAATTATACAATTAGTAGTCTTTTTTACTATTACCATGACTGTACTACCTCTATGGGTCAGTGTCTTATTTTTCAATTTTGCAGCAGGTAAAATGGGAAAGTCACCTATGGTTGAAAGTGACACAGAGCAATTCAGCTTCGTAAAGATAATGGTGTTCATGTTAGATTTTTAAGTGGTTGAATCTATCAATTTCTATAGTCATTATTTCATTAAATCATTAATGTGACTTAACTATACATTAAGGATTCCATTATCCTCTCCACAGCTCTTGCCAACATATTCAACATTTTATGCAGAAGGTTCAGTCCTCTGCAGAATTTGCTGGTATGCTCATTTGTTTTTTTAGTGAATTTTTCTTTGATTGCTTTGTTGACTCTTCTCCATCGAGATGGTAAGTAAAGGATTTATCTCACTTGGTGATTACTCTCTTTCTCTTTGGTATATGTGACTCTGTGACAACCTATGTCAGAAATAGGTAGGTTGCTATAAAATACTACAAAGACAATTTTAAAATCCACACCAACAAAAAAAGTATTTTTGAATTATTTTGATAAGTCAAACAGTAATATAAAACTAGCCTGGTTAAAACCTTCCTTATTACGTGAGCTCAAATTTCTGTAGCATTTTTAAGTCTTGACTTTCAGCTGCTGAAAAAAAAAAAAAAAAAAAGAATATGTACGGTCAGTCAGGGACTGTGCTGTAGAAACTGACAACGTAACCAGCCAATCATGGACTGAACCACTTGCTAAACAGTATGGCGACTCTCATAGCAATGAGCGCTCATGTTAGTAGAGTGAACACAGCAATAAATGCAGTTATTGCAGAAATAGATTCAACAACAACAGTTAAACAGCAACACAAGTATGTGCTTACAGAGTTTCTCAGATGTAAAGTAGTTTTTGCTGTTCTTCCAACTGGATTCATTAATTTTCCCCACTGGTGATGGTTCCTTTGCACAAATCTGATCTTCATTGTTGTTGCACTCATTTTGCTGATGGACGATCAGATACAGGAGGCTTAAAAACTGGAAACTAGATTTCTGAGTGCAAACCTAAGAACCCAAGAACAAATGTGGATATTCTCTGACTTCAACATTATAAAGTCACAAATTTGCACAAAAAAAAACAACCCTCACAAATTTACGAGAAAGAAACTTGAAAGTTTGTGGGTTTATTTTTACGTTGCAAGGTTGCACAGACGCTGCTTGTTCTGGATTATGCCTGCAGTGGAAAATCCTCTCAAGCTACTTTTCAGATGGATTTAGCAAGAAGGAAAACTTGTTATTGTAGCCCAGAATCATTATATCATTATAAGCACCCGGACTTTGAAGAGACGTTGCCATAATTTGTGCCTGTTCAGAAGAAGACACCACACTGACTTGGATGAGGTGACTGTCTTTGTGTATCAGGAACTATAACGCAATGCACAGAAGCAAGGTTATTGCTGGATCACATCAGCAAGCTATACAAATGGGATTTTTGGTACAACAGGACACAATAGGCTATATACAGATATTTAAAAAATAATAATCGATATTTATGATGTGGACATTATTTATTTCAAGTGGCCTAAGTTATGAGGCATCGCATATGCAACAAAAATTAGGAAAATGTATCTTGATGGGAATGTGTGAATCTGTTTGTGAGCCCTGTCGAAGAAGAATTTCTGTCACCATTTGGGGCAGACAATAAAGTATTCTATTCTATACTATTCTATTCTATTCAAAATTATTGGCAGGGATACATTTGATCACCTTTTGTTTTAGAACAATGGACAGCGCTAGGCTCTCTCTTTCTCTCTCTCTCTCCAGCACAAAGAGTCAGCTGTAAACAGCTGTTTTTACGTGCTCCTCTACTGATTTAGAGTGATGAATTGACTACTTCTAATGGTCTGAGTATCGTTTGAAGTATGTTATTGTTGATGTTTGGCTGCTAATATTTAATGATGCTGAAAAACATTTCTTGTCTCAGCATACCTGACTTTAGCCCTTTTTTTTTTTTTGCTTGATTCAGTGTTATAAACTATAGGGATAAACACTGCAAAATTGTCAGTTTTTGCCTTGGAAGAATATTTTTTTCACTATCACCAAAAGAGATTCATGTCTAATCCTGTGAAAGCATGCTACCATTTTTTTCTTTGTTTGCACATTTTCACCAGCCAACCAAGAAAATTTTTATTTCTGATAAAGTAATTTACCAGCAACAATAAATGTGACCTGTAAGTAATAGTGGACAGTTTTAAATGAAAATAATATATTGAGCCCTGGTATAAAGTTCAATACATTTTTTGTGACCAATATATCATGAACCTGACACGATCATCGCAAACTCCAATCTGCTAGGAAAAACCAACACCTCATTACACACTTGGGCAGCACGGTGGTTCAGTGGTTAGCACTATCGCTTCATAGTAATCCATTCTGAAATCCATCATTTATTCACAAACAAGATGTATAGTGCTGCTGAAACCCACCATGGACTCTGCCATTTTTTTCTCTCTTGAAGTTAAGACATTTATTCATACATGTAGACTACGATATACATGTGATAAATAAATCCTCTTCAAGTTGTCATATTGTCATTTAAGGTGGACTGATTAATTCATGCTTTGAACAACACGTGCAAGAAAACACTCCACCTTAAAAGATGCATTTGTTTTCAACAGTAACAGTAAACTTATGGCAAAGAATCAACATGAAAAGGCAGCAATGTGCTCTTTTGTTTTTTTAAAACAGCTAAAAGGTAGAAGATCTTTAATTTTTTTGGAAAAGTTACTCATGTAAGTTAATGATGCTTGCACGCATGTGTTACAGGAGTGCTCCAGCACCTCTTTAATTGGCACTACACCAGATCTCATCAGAGTCAGCTGTCTTCTGTGGTACATTCTCCTAGAAATGAAGCGCACAAAGCCTTTTATTAAATTATTTAGCGTTAGTGCATGTTGTCTGACCATATAATCATATGTGGTGTCTACAAGAATATATTAATAAGCACTCTAGATCAAGACCAACATGAAAATCATCCATGATGTACTGTAGGCTATAGTATAAATTGCGAAGAATTTGCCTTTTTATCCACCTAATTGTCTGACCAATAATTGAATGGCGTTTCCGTGCACATTACTTTTGTTTACAATTTATAGTTAGAGTTTCGCCTCTGTAAATGCAAATCAAACCACCTAAAAAATGAAACAATGTATCTAACTCCCATCTGGTGCACACCAAAAGAGCGGACTAAAGGTAAAGGTACTTAATTGGTCACATATAGAGTGTACAGTGAAATTTTGTCTCTGCATTTAATCCACACCTGAGGAGCAGTTGGCACCCACAGCGCAGCACCCGGGGGCCAACTCCAGATTGTAAACCAGGGTACTGTCTGGAGATAGACCTACAGTATATACATGTTTTGTTTTACAATGGGGGAAACCAGAGGAAACCCTATGCGAACATGGAGGGAACATGCAAACTCCACATAAAAAAAGCCCTGCTCCAGCCAGGAATCAAACCCAAGAGCATCTTGCTATGAGGCCACTATGCTAGTCACTAAGCCACTGTGCCAGCTGTGACTATTAGGTGTAAACTAACCTTAGAATGTGTTATTGGGACCAGTAGAAATGAAATTGTATTTTTGAAAAAAAAAAGAAAGAAAAAAAAAGATTTTTTTTTTTTTAAAGAAAAAAGAAAACAGATAATGTTCCCTGACATTGTGTGGCAGGTGCATTGTGTGGTTTGCACTATTACTACAAAATTTGTAATTACACAACACAAATTAAGTCCTGTTTCACTCATTTTCTGCTTATGTGACTGAGGTGAGTGTCCATGTCATGTCTGTCTGTCTGCATATGGTCCCCATGTTCCTGGCCTGTATCTGACTTGATGGGGGCCATGGGGCTTTGTACCCTCTGATGTTCTGTCACAGTTGGGACGAGGTGAAGTTCACCAAACTGGCAACACATCACGCGAGTTTGTAGGTCTGCTGCTACTGTTCTGGGCCTTACATCTGCACCTGTGCATCTGTTCACTGAGTCCAAAGACAACGATTGTAAAGGGAGCTGGCACACACAAAGCACTGTGCTGCATTCAAAACAACAGAAGGAAAATGGAGATGCTGAAACAAGAAAGACTTCTACCTTTACCAGAATGCATCTTGGGATTTATGCAACCACAAATTGCACTTTTATGGTGGAATATTGGTCTTAATGTAGCAGAAACAATTAAATCATTTTACTTGTTAATAATTGAGTAAAGCTTTTTGTAATGTCAGATCCTCTGCATCATAATTTATATCAAATAACCACCGTCTTAGAAAAAAAAATGCATGTTTTCTGCGCTTTATTTTTCTTCTAGCAGCTCTGTACACTTTTTATACTGTATGTTTTTAAGCAGGGGCAGTAGTGTCCATCAGATGGCTCATCACCTGACTTTTTATGAGGTCAAACTTTAAATGCATACATCACTTTGGTATGAAGTATCTTTTCACTGCCATTGTATGGAATAGAGTTTGACTCTGTGATTCTTGCATGTGTCTGAAGATATTTTGAGCTGTGATCATTCAGTGACATTTATCGAACATTCACAGCCAAACCACCTCCTTGCTTTCTACTCTTACAGTGGAAGAATGCATTTGCTGTTATTTAACACTTGCATGCCTTTCCTGGCCTGGTTTCTGCCATCTTTTTCTACCTGTAGGAGGTCGATCAAGTTTGTTTGAAGACTTTCTATTCAAGGAAAAACTTACCTACTCTCTCCCAGGACATATTTTATTAGAAAATGTTTTGCGGAACGTAGACTCTTGAATACCATAAACAAAATTATGACAAATAAGACAGCAAACACACACGTGAACATAGTTTTTTATAAATTGCACTGGGTTTTGCCTACATGTTTAAGTTCTTAGTGTTGGGGGTCACTGGCCAAATGACATCACTTATGATGTCCTACCTGTTTCTCAGCTTTCCACCCACAAATGCAGAGATGAATTGAACAGAAACAGCAGCAGTCTCCCAGGAATGTCAAAAGACATTCTGGCAAATGTAGGATATCATTAACTGTAATAGGCATTGATGAGGAAGGGTGTTGGTACAAGGAAATAAACATAAAATAACTGCTAGGACGCACTGCACATCACTGATTGATTACGTACAGTAGGAAGATTGTGTGTGGTTGGAATTTAATGAAAGAACAGGAAAGAGCACATTGGGACAGGTGTAGGGTATGTGTATGTGGGTGTGTGTTATACTGCCAATACATCAAGCATTATTTTACTCCTTTAACTGTTCTTCTTTCATAAATAACAGTAGTGAAGAAACCAATCTTACCGCAGAGAGTACTCTGCGAATCTCCAGCCCAGTGTGACAGAGGTATTAGACGTTCGCCCTACGTAACACTGTGTTGTCTATGATCTCATTGCAGCTGCTGTGGTGAAGCACACACACACAACTACACACCTCTTTCTCCTTGTCTGTCCCTTGTGCCTTCCCCTTTAAAGAGACGCACGGGTGGCTGCGCTCCACTTGACATGTGGGCCCTTTTTCTCACCTTAGAGACGGAGGATGGGCATGGTTGCACGCTTTGATGGCTTAATTACCACTGTGGAAACAGGAGTGGCTAGAGAGACAGGGAGAGACGGAGAGAGACAGAGGGGGAGGGAGAGGGGGTTATGTGCAAGTGTTAGCAGCACTGATAAGCTTGTGAGGATCGTTAGTGCGAGGCTAAAATGGCACTGAGGTCCCATAAGGCATCTTAAATATATGTGCTTTGGATGAGGGGAATTCTGAGGCCTATTTGAGCTCATTGAATGAGGACGCATTTCACATAGTTTGTGATCATTTTATACCTGCTTCCTGCTGAGATATTTTATTGATTTCTCATGAGTTACTACAATTTTATCACACAAAAACTCTTTTCTTAGAAATACAGGGCAAGATAAAGGATATCACAAGATTTTCTGTACCACAAGATTTTCTGTTTATCTTATTGTCAGAATATCCCATAAAAAGACCACAATCAACAATGATGGTTTCCCATTGACATGTATTGTCTCTGTAACCTCTTAAGGTTTGTTCTGTTCTGCTATAGACCTCCAGTGTTTTCAAAAGAAAAACACCTGATTGAGTCACACAGTTCAACTGGATGACATACTCCTTTATTATCATGAACACAGGCATTGTAGATAATGTCTTAGTCAAATAAATTGTCATGCTGCTGTAAAAACTCACTATAATTCTAAATAAATATTGAGTCACAGCTGAAAATATTCTCCAGGAAATGTATTATTTGTGATTTGCCAATGGCACCTTGTGCAGTTTTCTCTGTGGAAACTGTAAAAAAACAAGCAAATATACACTAAGGTATCACAGCAGTCTATTTATAAAATAAAAAGGCTTTATTTGTATTTGTTGAGCTTAATAAACATTATTTATGATGAAAGAAGCTCTTGCCGAGTTAAGATACTTCAATCAGGAAAAAACTGTTTGTTACTACAGTTTGCTATACTAAAAAAAGTAAAAAAACAAGTGTGAATTCAAAATGGCTGCAACCAGCAGCTAAACATGTTACAGTCATCGTAGAGATCATATGTTATCACAAAGTTACAAAGAGGCATCATAAATGGATTTTATGTATGATTTTGTTCACAAAAACAGTACATCATGGTCAGAGAAATAATGAGCTTCTTGCTCCAGTAAGAAATCACTGGACGTCACCATGAGCAATGAAAGTATGTGTGTGTGTGTGTGTGTTTTATGTTTGTTTTTACAAAGTTTGGCCACGTTACATGAATTAGTTTAGAGGTTATGCACCTTTCTGCTACTGGCCCCTCCTACTGTCATGCCCCTTTTTGCCAGTTGGCCCGAACAGTTAATCAGCTGTCCATGCGCTCATGACCAAACTTTCCACCAAATCTTGTGTGGAAGTGTGTGAATCCATATGGAAGTTAGGCGCCTCTTTACAATTGGCCACTCCCTCTGCAATGCCCTTTATTAGCCTTGGCATGAACACAAACACACTCCTTTACACACACACACTTGACCTTCATGTCAAATTTCAACCTCCTAGGGTGAAACTGTGGCTGCTGAAGAGTGGGGGATTTTTGTGGACTGACTGACTGACAGAGCAATGTATAGAGCTGCTGGTCACAGCTAAAAAAGTAAACCTTACAAAAAAAACCTGTTGTTGAAATAAATCTGATGCATGGATAAATCAACATCATAATAAATGGTTTTTTTGAATAAGCTTTCAAGTTAGATGTCTGAAATAGGGTGTGTGATTAAGCTTAAGAGACATTCACCCACTTGCAATTATAGAAATAGGTCTAAAAACAGATCTGTAAATACTCCACTCATGTTTTTTAAAAGTTTTTTTTAGTGTTTTAAAAACGATGGCTGCTAACAAGTGGCTAAATGAGACCGCAGTGGTTGGTGATGAGAAATATCATCATGACAAACACGATAATTCACCTACTTACTATTCGCCTTTACAGCCTTGTGTTTTTACTTACAAACCGCTCTAACTTATACCTTCCAACTTGTTGGTATATGAAGTTATGATAATTTCATAAATATAATGTGTGCATAGTATAGAGTAATAGAAAGCTTATCGATAGCGATGTTGAAGTCATGTGACCCTGGTGTAGTTTGTTATAGCCTCATGTTTGCTTTTTGCTGCAGGCAATTACAATTATACTTCAAAAGTAATAATAGTAGTGTCCATTTGAAAGAATTACATTGCTGAACAAAACATTTACATACCACAACTTTTGTCGGGCACAGAGCTGTTTCCTCGCAATAATCCAAAAGTCAACAGAAAACCTCACTGGCTTTTTGTTTAGGGAGCCAGGATGATGCTAATTCCCTGTTACATTTGGCCTACAAAATTTGTCATTCCTGCCGCACTTTATATAGGCAAATATTTTTGCACTCTTTGACAAAAAAAGTCACCTATCGCTAACTAAAAATATATTTTATTGACATTTTTCTTGGAGACTTTACAGACTACTCGCTAAGCATAAAATATTTACCTTGCTTGAGAATGAGGAGACAGAATAGCACATCAATATTTTTTTATTTGTACACTGCATAATAGTAATAAATATAATAAATACAATCTAACGCCTGCCCCATCCTTTAATTCCTACACTTAAATCGCTCTGTGTCTGTGCTATACAGTACAGGTGTAAACTACACACATGTTTAGGATAGGATAGAACCATTTGCGAAATAATCTGATTCACATGTGAATGCAGAGCAAAGATCCATACATAAACATTAAGGCACAGACCAACACAGTGAAACTGGTGTTCCAGATGTTTTTTTTCCATCTATAATTTAAAAGCACTGCATACATGTATTAGACTTTTATAATTAGTATCACATGTTTTGTTTTTAATTAGGTCAAGCACCAGGACACCATTCTTTGTATGACTTCAGAATATGGATCCTACTTAATATATGGTTGGCTTTAGCTCTAGGGACAGTAATGATTATTAGATATGAAAAGTGGATTTAGATCACTCAGCAGTTTTTTAGTTTTGTGATACTTTGAATTTGGTATTTATCATGGTTTGATATATTACAATCTAGCTGAATTCATCACATTTTTTTTAACATTTTAAAATTTAAAGTAATCTTCAATAAAAATAAAAGTTACAAAAAATAAAAGCATTTTAAAATCAACCAAATCTTGAGATCACATAAAGCAAATGTGTAAACAGATGATCTTTTCTAGCCATACTGTACACACAACAAGCGAGGCCAAAAATGTGTCAGTGTGGTAAATTTAAGTCCAGTGGTAAAAAATGATAATGGCACACACACACACACGCACTTATAAAGCCTGAAGGGGAGTGGGCCATTTATCTTGGGGAAGGTGAACTGTGTACTCCAAGGCCCATCTGTCTCAGGATTGGGGTAGGGTGTTGTGGGGTCGAGCTGGGTTTAATTGAAGATTATCTGCTTAATTACTCAAGCACAGCCAGCGTTAAACAGCCATGGATTAAAAAAGCGCCAGTGAGGCAGACCTTGGGGTCCAGTGCTGCGCTCAATTAACAAGAGGGCCCAGATATGGCTCTCCATCCTCACCCATCACTGCACTGAAACCGAAACTGCATGCTAAGAGAGGAGAGAGAGGCAATGCAGATAACAAACTCACAACTGAATGACTGTAAAATATTTTGAGAATCAAAGTGCAGTGCAGTGCTTTTGTAAATACAAATGTCAGTGTTCTCTGGGCAAATTGAATCGTAGGCAACTGGACTTGTACTTGTCTAGGAAGACGTTTCACCTCTTATCCAAGGGGCTTCATCAGTTCGTATCCATTGGTCTCACATCGGTCTCACTAGTCCGCACTAGTCTGACGAGTCGGACTAGTGAGACCAATGCGTACGAACTGATGAAGCCCCTTGGATAAGAGGTGAAAAGTCTTCCTAGACAAATACAAGTCCAGTTGCCTACGATTCAATTTGCCTAGAGAGAGCAATGACCTGGATGAATGAGAATATTCACAGACAAATGTCAGTGTGATCTGGAATCAGATTTTCTTGTTTCTCAAGCTGCTTCTTCACCTCAGTTATTTACAGTCTATTTATTATTTTTATCTTTTATTTCCAAAATAAATGTAAACGAAAAAAGAAAACAAAAACAAATAATAATGTTCCCAAATAGCAAAAGTTAAAAGTAACGTCTGTGTGAGATTTATACATTTTTAAAGTGACTTTTTAAAAGAAAATTTACTTTTGATTTATCTGATGTTGGAGTTCCAGGCAGAAGCAATTCTACAGAGAACAGATCATCAAAAGAAGTGAGATGTATTACTCAAAATTTATATTTTGCATGAATACCAGACTATATTTGAATTTTTAATCATTTGATAATCTTTACACTGATTTGCACAGGAAGACATGATCATACTGTGTATTCATGTACTCATTTTCATACGCTGTTTTGGGAACACTGAATGTTTTTCTTTCTCTCCTGACCACACAGCAGAACGATATTGATGAAGGTAGATGTCAAGAAATAACCCTCCTCTGTGCTGGCCAGATATCCCTCTTGGTAGATGGGTTATTTATATCAAGCACCTTGATGTTTGAAGGTTTAGCCTGACCTAAAAAAAAAAAAAAAAAAATCCATTCCTTCATCCGTAGCCTCTGTCACTCAGGTTTATCCCCCTGCAGTTTCTGGAGTTTTCTGTTGTTGTGTGTGTGCATGTATGCGTTTTTTACGTGCATGCTGACAGGATCTCTTGTCTGCTTGACTCCCCCTGCTGTGAGCTGAAGTAGGGGTCACGTGACATCCTGGTTTGCCCTCTACCACCGCCACCCTTCTTTTCCTTTTCCTGCTTGGTCCTATACTCTTCATCTCTTCCATCTCTCTCATTCTCTTTAATCCCTTCACCTCTTTTCTTCCTCTCATTTCAGAGATCCTGTTCATGGATGGTGAAAACTCCCAAACACTTGTCAGAAAGGCAAGCAAAGCTTCATTTAGCCTCTCAAAAAGAGAGAGGTTGCTGCAAAATGAGTGAAGGCAATTGACATGATGGTCCTCACAAAACAACCTGCTTTTATTAAAGTTGTCACTTGTCAACTTTAAACAGAAGATGTGTTCAAGAACATTTTCAGCATGGGCTTAAAAGAAAAGTTCACCCAGCATGAAAATTTGCTTATTATCTACTAACCTTCATCTTTTGTGGACTAGGAAACTTCACCTGACTTTTCATCAGTGTGAAGGTAAATAAATGATGACAAAATTTTCATTTTTTGGTAAACTGTTCCTTAAGTAATGTGGCAGGTTCTTTTGTACAAGCAAGACATTTTCACACCACTGTACCTTCTTATTTGTAAAAATACACCAGTTGTTCAAAAAAGGTTGTTATCCAATTTATCCCTCAATTAGTGGCACATTCGTTGTATTTGTACCTACTTGAGTTACCTTGTGTATTTCTTAACCTGCCAAAAATGGAGTTGTTCATCATCAAATGATGAAAGGGCATGTAATTATACATTTCTCGCTAACAGCAGTCTCAGAGTTTAAAAGCACAGTCACAAATACAAATGTTTTTTCTCAGCCTTACTCACTTTGCACTTTGGTTTCTGCTGTCCTCTTTTGTTTCACTGTGTCAATGAATCATGTCAAATTTACAATAACTTAAAAACACTTACAGGAATAATATCTTTGATGTGGGGTTGTATGAGACACTTACTGTTAACAGTACTGACAGCAGAGTGTCTTTAAGTCACTAACAAGACCACCCACCATAAGTTTATATGTCCCTTTACATGTATGCTACACTTGTAAAAATTTTGGCGTTTTGCATTGCCATCAAAGAGATGTTTTATTTGGGACTACACTCCCTCAACTGCAAAACTTCTATATTCCTACTCACAAGCACGGCTGTACCTGCGGTCCCCCCAAAAATTAGCAACGTAAAGCGGCAAAATTTAAAAAAATGTAGGGAATACACAAAGGGACATACATACTTTAGGTGGGTGGTCTTGTTAGTGGCTAGAAGACGTGTTGCTTTTGCTACTGTTCACAGCAGTACTAGGCTCTGTCTCTTTTCTCCATGCAGAGAGCAAGGTATTGCATACCATACCAGTCAGTCAGTGCAAAACATTCAGAGGGGATATTTAAGAAAGCAACAGAGGGAAAAAAAAAAAGTTTATGGGACTTTGTTGAGGATCAGATTTAATAAATTGTACTTAATCCATATTTTCTGCATAAGGAGCAGCAAGGGTGTGGCAGTTAAATCTGACCCCTCGGCTAGGTTGCCACTGCATCAAAAGTGGGTGGGGAGGAATTTAATGAATGGACTAGCTTCCTCTCTACTAACACACTCCTGCATAAGGCTCACAGATAAAAAAGAAAGGATTTAATGTAGTTGATTTATGATATCATATACAATCTAGGACAAAATGTTCTAATTCCATCATCCTAAAAAACCTATTCCAAACAAGGAGTACACATTATACTCCTGCAAACCATAAAATAAAAACCTTTGGTGGTAATACAGAAACAACCAGCAAGATGTTATTTTTGCAAGTATGAACAAAAAGGGCAAAAGATCGAGAATTATTGCATGTGTACATTTATTCTTTGAACTTCTGAAGTGTTACACCATATGCAGCTTAAAATGCTCCGCAAGCACTCATTGTCACAGCAATCAACGAAACGCTTTAAGGCCAGACAAGCTGTGGAGCTGGTGCAATAGCTGATGCTCCAACTACACAACAAGATGCAGCATGTTGTTTGTCATTGCCTTTTAAACCCACACATTTAATCAATATCTGATCTGGCACCCTTATTGGAGAACATTGTCAGTATTGTTCCATGTGGCTGCTAGGAGTTATTCATGCAGCGTGACTTTTTGTGATTAAAGTTGGCAAGCTTTAAGCACAAAAACATCTTGGTTGTGATGAGGAGATGAACCTGGTCATGGTGAATGGACCAGTGTTTTCATTACCTTAAAATAAATCTTTTATGTCCACAGAGGGATCAGGTCCTTTTTCATCCACAGAGTCCACCATGTTTCTACAGTAGTCCACAATGGACAAACTCACTGTAAAGAGGGCCTTTCTCATTTTTGTGAGTTTCATGACCAGGTTCTCCATCACATTTGGAAAGGGAAGGGTAAAAAAAATGGTTTTTAGTTAGGTGCAGTTACTGAATCCTTCACACTGACCTTTAATAGAAATTAACATTGACTGAAGATAGGAAAGAAGAAAAGATAGAAAAGATAGGAACAGAAAACAAGCGTCATCTTTGGAGTCAATGTTATGCTTTTTTTGTCCTAGTTATCCTCCCTGGTCACTCTTTGTGGAGTTTTGCAAAACTAACGTCTAACAGTACTTCACTCAGTCAAAAGAGGTTGCACAGAGAGCCAATATGAAGCTGGAACTTCTGTGCTTTCTTCCAGTTGTAAGAAATCCATGCTCAAAATTTGACTAACATCTTTTGTAGTGAAAATAAATTAAATTAAATTTCCGCAACCACGTGTAATGCGGTTTATTCTATGTCTACAGTAGTAGCTGTCTTTTTTAAGTCTAAAATAAATATGTCTTTAATATTTCAGTTTTTAGTAGCTTTACTCAACCCGAACCCTAACAAAAATCATTTACTATAAGACTTTCACCTCTGAGTTAAACGTCATGGCTTGTCAAAAGTGTGGAGTGAGTGAGTTGAGGAGCCACAGTTAGCTGAGACAGGTCTGTAATAACAGCACGACACAGAGGAGTGAACCCTGTAGATATTTTGAGACAGCAGAGATTACATAAAATAAATTTGGGAAAATGACTTTAGGAGAAAGCTTTGGTGAATTTTATGGATATGGACAAAGCCAATTGCCCAGGCTGCCGCCTTTGTACAGTTTCTCTGGATTTTTTTAATGTGATCACGAAGTCATTTTAAATCATGAAGATTTCATTTTCTTATAGAAGGTGCTACACTGGATGCCAATTTGTCTTGACAGGAAACCCCAGGAACAGTTCATTTTTTCAGAAAGACTAATGAAATAAATACTGAATGAGAGATTGCATTGAGTTACAGAGGATGGAGCAGAAACTACACTGCATGTAACGTTGTAGTGTCAGCTCACAGTCTTGTCAAGATTAGCTGTGATGCTTTTCCCTCTGTAGGTGCAATGGGCAGCATAAAATAGCAGGAAATACTTGTGCTCATGCTTTACAGTTCACTTCAAAACACTGTTCTCACTCTATGTTTGGTATAAGAATCACTAAAAAATATTTGTTTTTGTCTCTACTGTGTCCATGTGTTGCATGAAATGTCCTCAAAGGGATAATTCCGTATTTTTGAAATGCGATTGTAATGGGTACTTTTTTTTTTTTTTTTTTAATATTGAATATTTTTTTCCCCACAGCCACTTATTTTGGATATGTTTCTGATTTGCGGAGTGATACCATGTGCAGCAGAAGCCGGAGGGAGTGGGCGTAGTAATATATGGAGGGACTATGGGTGAAAAAATGTAGTGCCAAAATAAATGGTTGTCTGGCAGCAGACTAAAGCAGTCCTAAAAGTGACATTGCTGATCATCATCTGCAGAAGGACATACACTGAGTATGCATAAGTATTTCATTCAACCCCACTTCAAAAATACTGCACTATCTCTTTAACAGGTCTGTGATAGGTCTACATGCATAAGTAAATTTACAGTGTGGACATATCAGTCATCCTTGATCTCTGGAGTTATTTCCAGCAGTGATCTGCAGAGGCCCACAACTCCACAACAGACACACATTCGGGCTCCAAGCACAGCACAGGATGATTTTTCTGTTTTTCTTGGATTCCGGTTGGAGAGGGTGAGAGATACTGTAGAGACAGTGAGCAAAGGAAAGAAAGAGAGGGAAAGAGGAACACGGGGGAGGGAAAGGTAGTTGGGTGGAAGTGCAGTGGGAGGCAAGCAGGTGAAGATTTGGTTCAGCCTGAGTGCTTCGCTCATGCAGCGGAAATGCTGAGGAGGTCAGTCACCAGCCACCCCAACCCCCTCTGCACTTCTTCCATCACTCCCTGTCATTCAACCTCCCTTCCTCTCCTCTCCTCTCCTCTCCTCTCCTCTCCTCTCCTCTCCTCTCCTCTCCTCTCCTCAGTGCCTTATCTGTGCCAGTATTTCCTTCCGTCTCGAGCCACGTGCCATTTTGACAAACAGATTTATTGGTTACGTCATATTTCTTCCCTGTTTTAATCAAATGCCGGGGCGGCAGGGCTGACTCGTGCTTAGATTAATATCACCATTGATCAGATTGGATGGAGGTGTCCTCGCACCCACACCGTACACCATCCCTGCTCAGAACAACCCCCATCCCTCTATACACACAAATACACACACACACACACACACACACACACACACACACACACACACTCTCTCTCTCTCTCTCTTTCTCTCTTTCATTGCTGGGAAAAGGCTTTGCACTCTGAGGATTCCAGTAATATACCTTTCCCCTGTGCGCCTGATTGGAGTCACACTTGCATGCTTCATATTTATGCTTGTGTGCTTGTACAGTATTTTGGCATGAGTTAGTGTTTTCAAGCCTGTGTGTGTTTTGTTTCACCCTTTGCGGCTTTGTTCATGAATGCCATCTCTTGTTTTGATTCTTGGTGCTGCATTTTTGAAATGCGTGTAAAAGGCCCTGCAAATGTGCAACTGTGTTGGTGAGTGAACTTATAGAATTTACAATCATTTGCAAAGCTGTGTCTGTGGAGAGCAAACGGAAGTACTGTGGGCCGGTAGTAAGACTCAGATAGAGACAGTATGAAGCTGTGAAGGCTAGGCAGGAGGAGAGCAGGTGCAGCAGCAAACTGGTGACAATGCTGCATTAGGAAGTCATTTTAACAAACACATAGTGGCGGCCAGGGCTGGTGGCGGCCATCAATGCTGCTTCTTCCCATGCCAGTCACCCCCCACTCATACACACACATAAACCCAAACAGCCAACACACACCATCACTACCGTCATCTTCCCAGCCTGCCAGTCATGCAACCGCAGCCCACCACTGTCCCCCATGTCGATCATGCATGACATTGGGGTCAGCAGCGGCGAGGAAGCGCCTCGATGCACTGCCTCCCTCCAACGCCCCCCGGGGTGTGACCAGACTGGCAGTCTGCCACACGTGCAAAGGAAATTACCACATATCTTTTGTTGCTAAGTGCACGGGTGAGTGATGAACAGAGGCGGCCTTTGGCAGACGCTAACTGCAGAGGTGTAGAAGGAGGTGTGTGGGGAGGGAGGAGAGAGGAAAAATGTAAAGAGGGAAAAAAAAGGAGAGAGAGAGAGTGAGTGCTGCGAGGGAAGAGGCGGCTGGTGGTGAACGGATGGAAGGAGGGGGGATGGGGTGGATGAGGTGATGAGGAGGATAGAGAGAGGAGGTGGAGGAGCGCAGGGAGCCGCAGCCTTCTGATTAAGGGCGAAAGACTCCCGACTGAGGTAGTGGGGGGCAGAGGAGGGATGCAGAGGACACAGTGAGTGAGAAGGGAGAGAGATGGGGAGAGGGGAAGAGAGAAAGGAAACAGAGGGGGAGAAATGGGGGAGGGGCAGAAGGGACAATTTAACGATGCTCAAAGCCTTTGCCATCTCTAAAAAGCAAGAAAGGAGACAGACATGGAGGAGATCGGGCCGGGCTCAGGCTGATGTTAACAGCCTGTTAGTTCTGCTCTTGCTTTTCTTCCTCTCCTGCCTCTTTGTTTGTGATTTGGTGTTTAGAAAAATGTGAGCTGGGATTACTCCAGGCTTTTCAAAGAAACTTAGAAAATCTGTTTTCAGAAATACCGCCAGCCGCTGGGTTTCCGTAAAAGCATCATGGCTGTAAAACTTGTTGATTATCACACTGTGAAAAAGAAAACACTCTTTTCAGCTATTTTTTGTCAACTTTTTAGCTACAAAAGTGAAATTTTCTGAAAACATATAAAAAATTCACCATTTCCAAAACAAATAGAATTGTTTTAACAATTTTCTCTAATAAATTGTCTTATACCCTATACTTAATAACACTGATTTTTTTTTTTAATTTTGTTTACAGAAAAAAACAAGCAACAACAACAACAACAAAACTGTCCCACAGCTAAATATGAAAGAAGAGAAACCCGATCAGGATTTTCTGAATAATCAACATACAACCTTTTTCATAAGTGTAACATATTCATGCTGAACCTAAAACAAGTGCCATTTAACATTATTGAGGAGAGGATGCAAAAACCACGGACACTGGGTGAGAGAGAAAGAGAGAGAGAGAGAGAGAGAGAGAGAGAGAGAGCGAGCGCGCACCTGTGTCATTGTTATGCCTGTTGCCTGGTAACAACATCCTTCACTGTGCAGCAAACGGAAGCCATGCATGAAGAAAGCCTTCTTCTAGGAAAAAAAAGAGGAAAAAAGAATTCCATATTTCACGAAGGTGAGAGATGGCATTTCTGCTCAGG
>JAQLOL010000019.1:1788279-1817350 GCA_029783665.1 Naso thynnoides
ACACAACAGTGTTGTGCAAAAAAAACATAGATTAGTCCAGTCATGGATTTGTTTGTTGATAGACAATCAGCAAATGTTTTGACCACTTAATATCATTTGTAAAGAAGAATTACCAAAGTTTTCCTTATGTGTAAGGATTTGATGCTTTTCTTTCTCTATATAATGTACATTCAAGTAAAGTGTTTGGACTGTGTGTTGGATAAAACAGATTAGATGGGCACTTTTTAAGGTATTTACTATTTTTTGGTGTTGTATAGACCTAAAACTCCAGTGTGAAAGGCTTATTGGGATTCATTTGTTGAAAATGGCAGAAATCTATTTATGCCTAATACTCATGATATGATATGTTTAAATAAGTGTACAACCACCTGATAGTAAGCATATTTGTGTTTTCATTACCTTAGAATGAGCCTTTTGTGTCTACAGAGGGAGCGGGTTCTATTCCACAGAGTCGGCCATGTTGCACCATAATGGTTCTACAGTAGTTCAGAATGGACAAACCAAATGTTGGCTCTAGAGAGGGCCGTTTGAGTTTTTCCTGAGTTTCATAGCCACCATAGTTTCTTCTACATGCTTTAAAAAGGAAGGTAAAGTGAAGGGCAAGCAATCTGCAACTTCATTACTAGGTGCCACTAAATCCACTGGCTCTTTAACATGGGTCTAGTCATTTTTTAAACTACAGATATGTTACATATTGGGTGATTAGCTAAAAAAAGAAATATCCCCAACTTTGCTCTCTGTATTTATAGTGGACATTAACTCAGCACCCCAGACTAGGTGACTGTTAGCACTTCTAATGTGAATTACACCAAAGACAAACGTGTCAGCCCAGCGGCTGATCCTCATCTTGCATTATCTGTTTAACCTGTTCTTTGCAGTGTGTCATCCATTCTGTCTCCCATGAAGGTATTGGAACAACTGATCGCCAGTGCCAACAGTGTGTCTTGATGAGGTTTATTTGTACTACAGCATATTAAATTTTTAAATCTTTTCTTAGAGTGTTGCCATAGCAAAGTAACCCACTAAAGGTTCTTAATAAATTCCATCCAGTGGATTTCAATTTTATTTTCTAAAAAGCATCCGAGTTGCATAACATGTTTTATTATGGAACAAACACAAGCTCTAGTTTTAAATGTCCACATAGAGAATCCAGGCTGTGGGCAGTGGGCAGTAAGCCTATACTGTAAAATCTTTTTTTCTTCTTTTTTTTTATTATCATCAGCTCAAAATTAGTTAGAAAGCGTTGCAAAAAAGTGGATCTAGTTAGACACATAAAGATTCCTGTCATTAAGAAGGAAGATGACTGATTTTTAGATTTCCAACAAAAGAAATCCAGGAAGTTAAATTACCTGGTACAGCCTACCAGTCAGTCTGAGTTTCAAACATGGAGTCAGTGTTACCTCTAGCTGAACCTCATGCTCATACTTATCTATTTTTACTGTGGTCATAAAGTTTCTTTTTTTTGTTGTTGTTTTTCCACAACAGGTTTGGATGTGCATGCTGTAGAGTGCAGGTTTGGTTGCAGCATTGTTAGGGACCTTGAACTAATGTTGATATTGTATGTTTCTGCAAACTACAGTTTTTTTGGAATTTTACATTTCTGTGGTTAAGGTCTGTTTAGGTAAAGGCATAAAAACCTCTTAGGATAAGCAAAAGAAAACATTCGGCTCTTAAACATGATTTGGATGCCAAAAATTGCTAGAAACTTTTGAGATATCCACTTAAAAAAGAAAACTGGGTTTGATCACCACGAAATGGCTATAAATTGTCCTGACAAAAAATCGGTTGGTGTGGCTTTTAACCATACAATATTCTTCCGCTAGGCAACCATCTCGCCATGGTGCCACACAACCACCATCCAAACCTGCTGTGTCAAGTTTGAGGGTTTGCAAAACGTAAACTACTTTTTTTCCTTCTTTTTTGTAGCAAGCAGGATGTAGAGACACACACACACACACACACACACCCAAGCTCTTAGCCTACTTTTTCAAAATGTAGGAATTCACCAGAGCACTGTTCAAATATTGTTTTCATATTTATGTCAGAATTTATGTCAAAATCAGGATTGGGAGGTGCATAGAAACAGCTGATTGCAGCTTGAATCTCACTCTCAGTGCTGTCCATGGTGCTGAAACATTAGCAGCAAAAATATCCTAAATCCAAAAATAATGGTTAGATAAGCAAGCTTGTGACTAGAGAGTCACTGGTTCAAACCACGGACCAGCATGATTTATCTTGGTGGTGAAAGTATTTCACCATCGAGGGCCATAGCGCAAGGCCCCCAGTCCCAGTTGCTCGAGCTTCTGCGTGGCTGCAGTTAGGACTGTAGTTGTACTCTGCAGCTTCCAGGTGTGAATGTGTGACTGTGTGAACGTGATCAGGGCATCCCCCAAAAAGAGAGCTCGCTCTCAGTCGAACCTCCTCTGAATAAATAAAGGTTAAAAAAAGAAGAAGAAGAAGAAAGAAAAAAAAACACTGGGGAAAAAAAAAATCTAAAAAATTGGTGGGGACATGCCACTGCTTTCCATATGTAAACCTATGTGCTTGATATAGTTTGTCAAAATTGTAACTAATTTTTGTCCATTTTTCATCTAGATGTTCTCTATATTTTGCTCTTATTATACTTACCTTAGAATACATTTTAGAAATCTAAATTAATAAGTCTAGTCTGTCTTGGCACTATGTGTTATTACTTACACAAATCCTCTGTTATGAACTTGCTTGAGAGTGCTTGTGCTTAAGAGGCTGCTTTAGAACTGTATTAGATTGTTAATCTACCTCGTATAAAAGCCATGCATTTCTGCATTACATTTAGAAATATTATTGCAAAATTGGTCAGCGTAGCTTTGCAAATCAAAACAACATGAAGTGTGACTACTTCAGTTTTTCCAGATGACCAAAACATCGTCTTTGTTTATGTAGTTTCACACACAACAGACAAATTATACAGTCAACTGCTCTTAATAACTATCTCAATGCCTCTTTTAAAATTTGAGTCCTGCTGCAGTTTAACATTTCATAGCTCCCACCATTCTGCATGTTGTATGAATTTTGAATAGTAAGTGGTTGGAATGGGACACTGTGGGACTGGTGGATGTGATAATGGAGTAATCCACAGCGACAGGTGAAGCACTCTGCTCCTCTGGGCTGTTTGCTTTGGTAAATGTAGCCGCCATCCTCTGACCCCAATGGGACCTGACACTTGGACCCTCCCCATGCTTCCACCTTGCTCCCTAAGCTCATCTTCCCAACATACAGCCCATTCACCAACATGCTAATGATGTTGCAAGAGTTCGATGTTGCACCCTCAGTCTTTGGTCAACAAAAGCCAAGTGATTGTAGACGTAATGGGCGCATTGAATTGTTTGTGTAGACTTGGTGGGTGGATACTTGGATGAATTAATACAGCAGGTGATAGATGGATGAACAGATGACAAATGGAGAGGTCGATGCATTGATGAAAGGACAGATAGATAAATTGAAAGATGAATGATATCTTGAAAGATAAGTGAATGAAAGCCTCTTCAGTGATGCAGTATAAAGGTAATATCCTTTCATCTTGATGAGACACTTGTTCAATGGTTTCTATAACCTTTTTGACTTCATTGCACATACAGTAAAGCTGCACTGCATCAATTCGTGTATTAAGATCATTGACAGTACTTTATTATTAATTTCATTAATGTCTTCGGTCAGTAAGGTTGAAGTTTAGTAAGTAAGTTAGACACATCCAACAAAGAAAGAAAAAGATTGTATGCAATTAATAGATTTGAAAAAGGAAAAGTTTAAAAAAGAAGAAGAAGAAGAAGAAGAAGAAGAAGAAGAAGAAGAAGAAGAAGAAGAAGAAGAAGAAGTCAAGCCACAAGTTTCTTTAAAAAAAATATTCTGAAACATTTTCAGAACAAATCTGGCAATTCTTTGGAAGACTGATGTAAATCATACACAGTTGCTTCATATTTTGACATTTTACTAATGTAAATATGGCATTTGGCGGCGCTGTTGCCTCACAGCAAGAAGGTCCTGGGTTCAAATCCAGGTCCTTTCGTTTAACATCAAGAGAGTCCTGGGTTCGATACCTACCTGGGGTAGGGCCTTTCTGTGTGGAGTATGCATGTTCTCCCCATAAAAGAAAGGAATGGCTGACAGTGGCTCCTCTCATTCACTTGGTTTCTGAAAATCACCACCTACCACTGGTGTGACTGATGAAATCACTGAGAGTCTTGGGGATCCAGTTAGAAGGCTTTATTGGCCAAAACATGGATGAACAGGATGTACAGGATGCCTTTGCCTACCCCATGTCTGCTTGGGTTCCCTTTGGGTACTCTGACTTCCTCCCACAGTCCAGAGAAATGCAGGTCAGGTTAAATAGTTACTCTAAATTGCCTGTAGGTGTGAATGTGAGCCTTAATGGTTGTTTGTCTGTATATGTCAGCCCTGTGATGAACTAGTGACTTGTTCTGGGTGTACCCCACCCCCGCCCAATGACCCTGCAAAGGATAAGCGGTTATTGATAATGAATGAATGAACGAATGAAAGAATGAATGACATTTATTACACCACCAGTGT
The DNA here is from genome assembly GCA_029783665.1 of Naso thynnoides. Lineage (NCBI taxonomy): Eukaryota > Metazoa > Chordata > Actinopteri > Acanthuriformes > Acanthuridae > Naso > Naso thynnoides. Next base: position 1,792,846 of record JAQLOL010000019.1, read on the forward strand.
GAGCCACTTTGTGGCACTGGCTTTTATCATTTGCATTGTCAGAAATGTTGATTGAAGTCTAATTGTATGCTTTAGCTAGCAGTGCCTTTTCCTCCATTGTAAGATATGTGGAATGCTGCACAAAAGTTGTAGTGTGAAGGTTATGAGGGATGGTTTGATGTGCAAAACACAGGACAATGAAGATGAGGGTTTCTTTCTGCAGTAATTAACACACAGTAACAGAGTGGACATTGGGGGAAGGCAGATATTAGCACTGGCAGAAAAAGTATTATGGTGTTTTACCAGTGTAGACGTAGGTAATCTTAAATTTAAAAAAAGGCTTTGTTAAAGTAAAAGCTTTGCATACAAAATAACATTTAAGTAATGTACATACATAATATCAAAAGAGATATTATGTATCTAAAACATGAAATGGAAGATGTAATTTCTATTTCTCATTTTGCATTATTACTAATGCAATAATGTAAAAATAAGCTGCATTTGTTATCTTTCTACATCCATATATTTTGGTCAGATTGATCATAATCCACCCAACTTACACTAGACTTCAAGTCTAAAAGGCCAGAGTGATTATACATTTGGGTGTGAGAGTTTATGATTCGCAAAGTAATTTGGAACTCTGGCTTTTTAGATAAACAGAGCAGAGACAAAAAGTATGGTAGTTCTCCCTAAAAATGCAATGAAGTAGGAGTTTAAGCAGCATAAAATGGAAAATGTAAATGAAGTAATAGTATTTCGAAAATGTGCTTGTATTTAAGTATGCTGTGTGATCGATTCTTCCCAACGCTGGATAATGGGATGAGGGGAATACATCAGGTGTTGCTGCTACTTGGCACTTTGTTTTTCTATTTAACCAACAAGCTTTTAACAGAAATAATGTGCTTACAGTTACCTAAATAGAAAATTACTAATTGAAACTACTCCAGCTGTCAGGAGTAAATAAAACTGCAATGATTAAAATGACATATCTTACTGAAAAATCTGCAATGATGTCCAATATGAAACAGGTAGCACATTCAGTATTGACAATGTTTCCTTGATATTTTGACAAAAATAATAAAGACAACTTTGCAAATAAATTGTATGCAAACATTATCTTTTGGCAAAAGAGTTAACAAAAAAGGACATTTTCGTGATTATAAATCAGTTTAGATGGTTGCATGGGCCCCACTGTGGAATCTAGCCCTGGTGACTTGGATAACGTAATTCCTCCGAGATCACTCTGGGACTCCTGCTGCCAGGGGTGTTGACAAGATGTGAAAAAGAAAATGTTGCCAGCCGTCAAGAAACCAACAGACCCAATCAATCAATCAGCATGCTAACACCTCTGTGAGTGTGTTGCTGTTTGTGTGCATGTGTGTAAATGTGTATGTTTGACCATTGAATTAACCCATGTGCTCTTCTGGGTTAGCATGTGAAAAGGAAAGGGGACTCTTAATGCACCGTCTTCCACATTCATCGTTTCTGCACCCGTGAAAGGTTTTGCCTGTCAGGATCAGCAGATGGTGTCTTTGTGTGTGTATGCATATAACCCGTGCTGTAATTTGTGTGTGTGTGCGCGCGCGTGTGTGTGCGCACGCTTGTGTGTGAATTTGAGTAAGACAGAGACAGAGATAGAAAGTGATGTACAGATGTGTGGGGGAGATATGTACAGGTGTGTTACATGAGGAAGAGCGGAGGAAAAGAGCTGGCATGCTTGGCCGTCTTACTGCGCCTCGTGATGGCTGCAGGATAACTGATCAATCTACACCTGCCTCTGAGAGAGAGAGAGAGAGAGAGAGAGAGAGAGAGAGAGAGAGAGAGGGGAACAGTCAGACAAGATTAGTGGAGACAGATGATGTCAGCCAAGTGTCTTGCTGGCTTCTCTGCAGACCCTGTTAGTCTGTGTCCTGCTTTCCATACTGCACATACACACGGAAATAAAACACGTTTCTCATGGTTATGCATGAACAAGTCTGACTTGTAAAAACCAGCACTTAATCACAGCATATTTTCCAAATTGCTTAAATTTCATCGGGGTGCAACTTAAGAATTAAACTAAACTTAAAGTGCTAAACATTTTCTAAACAGATTGACTCTAATGTAGCTAGCTGAATGACTTTACAGAGATATATTTAAAAACATAATACTTGGGGGTTTAAGAGATGAGCTTGCACAAAACAGCCCCAGAATCTGATTTTCTTCCCACAAACTTTTAGAACTTTGTAAATCTACTTTCCGCCCAAACGTTGCTTGTGCAAATCTTGCCACTTCCTTCAGTGGAGAGATGTTTTTCTTCTCCCTCCTGCTCTTAACTGTGTACCAGCGGTTCTAGGGGCTGTCATATTGCATCAGCGCTCTGCTGATTACTTCCACCTTGTCTCCCTCGTCAGGAAATGATTCTGACACGCACTCACACCCTGCTTTCTCTGCATCAATATGCGTGCAATGGAAAAACTGCAGACAGTAAATAAATAATGAAAGACGAGGTAGGGAAGAGGGGAGGGGAGGAGGGGAGGGAGGGAGGGAGGGAGGGAGAATCTACGTGTTGTTCTCTTTCGGTCCCATTCTCTGTCCTCTCTGTGTGCGACTCAGTGTGGGAAAAGTGTTTGGTGTGTAAGTATGTGCACCACAAGTATCTGCAAATATACAGTTGGAGATGGAAAAGAGAAATTTAAATTTCTTCTATAACAATTTGAACAAATGCATTTTAGGTGACATTAACTTTAAAATTGCATCCCTTTTTTAAACAAAGTGACAGGTTAATTAGAGGACGTTTAACCTAATAGTGTTCCTCCTGTGCTTTAAATTTTTCAACCATACATGTTGTTTCTTCGAGCCCCCCTGCAGGAAGGTGTGTGGATTTTTCTTCTGCTCAGTCCCAGAAAGTATGTCAGTAGTGAGAAGGAGCACTCTTAGTCAAAATTCATGACAGGATTATCACAGAGATTCTCTATTTCTGTGGAGGACACAGAGGGGGTTAGCACATCTGACCGACCCACTAACCCCTGGCAACTAGTGGCATCACCGGAGCCTCAATTCATTTTGCTGTTTATTTGAGTGACAGCTGATATTTAACCACTCTCAGTTTTGTTGTCAGGATCTTCAGAGGGTCATAAACACTGGCAAAATAGATGTTTGTGTTTCCTGAAAAAACTATAGAAACTTTCTTTTGAAAATGTACATCACCTCAGACAAGAAACTTGATCAGAATACAATCCTGAGACACATTTATGATATTGACATGATGGCATGAAGGCCTAATGAATGATTAGTTTGTCTGACTGTCATTTTAACTTTCTGTTCACCAGTTGATCGAATGTTTTTAGCTCCATCCATGCTGCACTTTTTGGCTGCTACACTAGTTTCATATGGATGTGCACACAGATGTATGTGTATGTGTAGGTGTGTGAACAGAGTTGAGTTCAAACTGAGTTCACAGCTAAAATAAAATCTCTGCAGCTGAAATTTCAGCACCTGTTAAAAACTAGAACAATTTATTTTTTGCAAATATTTCTCAAACAGGATGACATCATTTGTCACCAGTAAGAATCAAGGGTTTTTGTGTATTTAGTTGAGGAATTTAAGCTTCCACATTGTACTAGATTTTTTTTAGAGCAGTACTGACACTTTTAGTGGCACAAAAAAAACAAACAAAAATGAATTAATCAAGTTAAAACTAAATGTGTAGTAACTCTTATCCTGGTAAAATGTGGGGTTAAGTTAGTCCTGCCTATTCCATCAGTCTTTTCTAAGGTTGAATCTGCCCACCACAAAATTGTAGAGAGCTTTCTTTACTAATCTTCTAACTGGTGAGTAAAAAGTTTGAAGTCTAAAAAGCTAAAGAACCACTTTTTTGCAGGAGTTAGTGAAGAGTAGAACAGAACTAGGAACTGAACAAAAAAAGTGAATACTGGACTGTCATTTGATCTGAAATGTGACTCTAAGCGGACGAGAAAGCTTTGTATGTGTTTTAAAATACAGCTGTAGGTGTGTCAGCTGTGTATGATTTGGAGACTTTATGCTCCTTGTGGTCTAAAACGGAATCTCTCTCTTTGGTGTTTTGATATGGAATATGATGCTTTACTTTAAGGTAACAATCTAAAAGAATTTTATTTTAACTGTCTGTTAATACACTATCCAAGTGAAGAATGAGGAAACACAATGATGATTGATCCTTTGGTCCACAGATGTAAGATTTGCAATAGTATTATATAGTATAGTATTATATATGCAAACTCCAAACTTGGAGTAATAGGAGGTAAATGCAACATTTTATGTGCTTTTGTTCATAAAAATGAATGCAAAAAAAAAAAACAAAAAAACAAGAAAATGGCCACTTTCTGCATTTAGTGATGGAAAAGGAAGCAGTGAGCTAGTTCCAACTTTCGTATATAAAAGCTTCTTGCACTGTGCCGTGCTATTTGCAGACTGATGCTGTTTGCAGCATACAATTGGATCATGTTTACTCACAGAATAATGGAATTCCTTTCCTTGACAACTATATCCCTGATATTTTGTCTACTGCTCCAAATTTCTGTGACCTGTAGTGTAAAACCACATTTACTGTTACCAACAATAACCTTGGGCGTCACCAAATCAACCAGTAGTGAAATCTGAAGGATCCCAACTTTGAATGACCACTGGGGGGTGGCAATCTTATTAAAACTTAATTCTAGTTCTTTAAAATGGAATCTCTCTCTGATTTAACTTTTTCTTCCTGTACCGACCATAGTTGTTCATGTACACATTTGTACTGTAGGATTAGTTGTGTTTAATCATGTTTCCTGCCATGTCAACTTAGCTGTATAGATGTGGCCACATTCCAAGGTTTTAGCAAGTAACTTAGTGAACACAAACAATGGCATTATAACAGATAGAAATGACAGCCAAAGCCACAACAATAAGACTCGGCTTGTGATAAACAAGGTTGGATCCTTCATGGCACACGCAGATAATATAAACCTAACAATTATGTCCTCCTCTCCGAAGATGTCTGGTTCTTTTCTATCGGGATAATAAGTCAGAGCTGTAGAACTTTTGTATATCACCATGCTTTTCAAGTGTGAGGGGGTAATGTTTTGTTTTGACAGAAATAATGCTTTCAACAGTTTGGCCTATGTGTCATACCTACTTTGAAGTTGGGACAAGGGCTATCTTGATATCAGATGATTGTGGTCTAAAGATTTCAAGCTAACAATATCATTGTAATGTCTACAGTAAAAGTGTTATAAAAAAAGCCCTCAGTCAAATTCATTTTTAACTTTAAAAAGGACTGTGCAGCTGGTAGATAATCAGGTGCTGTACAGTCACAGGAATGTTTTAATTATAGAAAATTTCACACTGACAGAACTTAACTGTATAATTTTACTAAGAGTGTAAAAAGTGTTTCAAGTGAACCTAACAGCTCACTGTATAAAAGACATGAAGGATGTCATGAATCAGGAATCACAGATCTGTGACTGACTTCTTGTTTCTCCTGTTCGCTAAGTGATTAAAATTAAACAGTAAAGTTTTGTTAGTGTTTGGTGGTCATTTTTTGACTATGTCATCTTTGACTTTGTTTAATGAGAGTTTTCTCTGTTCTTTGGCAAAAGAATTACACTCACAATTGGAATAGAGAGGAGGAGAGAGTGTCCATACCCATAACTGTACAAAAGCACGCAAAAACAACAATAACACAACAATCTGTTTTTCTGTTGCTTGGTGGCCGGCAACCAGAATTAAAGGACAAGTTTGTTTTTTTTGCACAATAAGCCTTATAATTAGAATATTTACAATCATATACAGTGTTCTACAGCTTATACTGTTGAACGGTGCAGTTTTAAGAATGGGAGCTCATTGCTGGCGACGCCACTAGCTTTGAACAACAGAGGTGTGGGGGCAAAGAAAGTGCTTCGACAATCCATTGGAAAACACAATAAATGCTTGTTTTAAAAGATGAGAAACTCATTGAATGTTCAGTAGCATGTTCATGTTCATGTCACTAAAACACAAAGTTAAACAATGGCATATAACCTGACTTTTGTATTCTGTATCAGCCAACTCACAAGTTATTGTATTGATTCTCAATAACAGTACGGATTTTCGATTAAAAGTTTATATGCAAAGATTCTTGGCAGAGGTTCATTTTGTGTGCTTTTTTTGTTTATTTTGAAAAACACCTGACTGCTATTGCAAAAAAAGCATTGCTAATATTCTGATTGCATTAAAAAGGTAAACTTCTTCTAAAATCAGATTTTATGGATCTTGTGGTGTGTTTATGCTATGATAGTTTCCTAAGACAAGATTTTAAAAAATTGCAATATATTGCCTTACTTACAGTATTGCACTATTTCATAACATATCAGATCATAACCCCTATATCTTGATACATATTGTGTCACCAGATTCTAATAAAGATACTAAAAATTAATACAAAAGATTGAATAAAACTTCAAACCACTGGTTTACAAGGAAAACGAGCAGCATGAGGACATAAACCTGGACTGGGGAGCCAAAACAGGACCAAGGAAGAAAAACAGATGATCTGACAAAGACATAGGGGAAACACAGAGAATATATACAGAGGGAGGGTCAAGACACAGGTGGGATAATCAACACAGGTGCAACACATAAGGGCAGGACAGGCGATTACACAGAAGGAAATTTGACAGGACGTGGGAGATGGAAAAAAAAAAAAAGACACGACAGTTACCAAAATAAAACAGGTAACACCAGGGACCATGAACAATAAATACAAAAAAGCAGTCAGCTTGACAGATGGAACACAAATGGGCTTCTCGTGAACATATAATTTTTAAAGTAGTAATTTGACAAATATGCTACATGATACCGTCATGTCTGTGCATTAGGCACTGCGGCGATTAGTCTAGCATAGCACAAAATGCAGCAGGGGTTAAAATGCTAGCCTGGCTCTCTATTAAGGTAAAAAAAAAAAACAACACAATACACCTACCAGCATCTCTTAAGCTCACTTATTAACAGTTTGAATAATGTTTCATTAAATCCACACAGAAGCAATTGGGTAAATCCTCCTTATGGGGACTTAAGTGCTGTAACTCCTATTTCTTGCCAACCAGTGACCGAGTGCAGTGACTTCCTGATGTCCTGTTGTCACCATAAAGTTGCAGGTTGTTGTAGTCATCTTTAAAAGGTTGTTGGCTCTTTTTTTGGGTAGCTGCTGTTATACTCTCTCCAAATATATTGCCAAAATAGGGTGGTAATCAATCTTAAATGCTTAGAAAGAATGCGTATAAGCACTTTTCTCTATTGATTTGATCAAGTAAGGAATAGAATCATCTGTATGTGATGTCTAGATTCTCCTACAGTCTAAAAATCCAGCTTTGTGTAACTAAATTATCAATTTTTAGACCCAACAGGAATCAGGATTTGTCAAATATATATTCCCACCATGCTGCTGGCAAGTTAATGAGGTCATGCTACATCTTCAGCCTCTGTGTCTGTCTGCAGCAGGACACTGAACATTACCGCTGGGGCCTGAGGACTTAAAATCCCAGTTTCTTTGCAGAGTGGGAGGTGGTGATGGTTGTGGTGGGGATTAGAGAGAGCTGTCTCTGATGTTATTTAATCTCACTGACCAGGGAGTGAGCAAGCCAGCACACACTGATGCACGCTATCAACCTCTGATGACCAGCAAGGGAGAGTGGGCGCCTCAGACAAACACGACGCCACCAACACCGCCACTGCAGAGCACTTCAAGTCGTCTTCTCGCTGCCCCTAACCAGTCAGCAGCTCAATTTGGGTGATGGCAAGCGTGCTCAGTCAGGGGAGAAGTCGGTGCCGGATGATTTCCCCCTTCTCTGCTCGTCTCCTCAGCGCTGACGCCCCTCCCCACCTTAGATAGCGCCCAAATGTGTCTGTCCTCTCTTTTCCTCCCCGTCGCCCCCTCTTCCCGTAACTACTCCTACCCCCTACCCCTGAAACCCAAAGACCTCGCAATCGCTCAGTTGCTCAAGCTATCTCAGGAGCCTGTCTCGCTTCACCCCCTCAACCTGCCATCCTCCATTCTCTTGCTCCCCCCATCCCCCAAGTGCATTCCAGCATGACAAACCACATGGGATTTCACTAGTCCTTTAAAGTCTGCTGCCTCTGGGAACCACTCTTCTCCATGCAACATTTTAGTATTCAAGGGAATACGTGACTGGGGAGGCAACCAATGCTGTTATATTCCTCCCGTCTCCTCCTGGTTATTTCAGTTGAAGCTCTGCGGGAGCAAAAAAAACCCCAGGAAAATCGTTTTTTATCAGGTGATCATAATTGATCACAGATTTTTTTTCCTTTTCTTAGTGGATTTATTTTCCTGTCTTTGTTGATTGGACCACATCAAACATTTACTGTCAAGATTTCTTTAACTGAATTCTTTTTTTTTTTTATTTTAACACATAAAAGCATCACAACAACAATATACAAATTCTTAGTAATCTTTAAAACCAAAACACATTTACACATGCAACAATAGGGTTTAAGACAATGAGTAACTTATTGAATAATTTAATTTTTGGAATGTGTTATCATTACTTTGCAGGAGAGAAGTCCTGACTATTCCTTTTAGCTCCAGAACAACATATGAAAGGTCAAATATGTGTAGAGTACTGTAATTAGTTCTAAATTTGAATGTTTTTAACATAACATAAAGTTCATTTACTGGCATTACCCTCTACCTTTTCAACAGTTACAATCCTTAGTGTTCTAAACTGAAAGAAAATAAAAAGGTTCTGATGCTTTTGTTAAAAACATGTACTTCAATTATCATTGAGAATACGACCTCCAGACTGCAGTCTGACTCACAACCGTCTGCTGCTGTCAAAATCAAATGATGCCCAATTAGACTGTGAAGAGGTGCAAGTCACCACACAAGACAACGTGCCCTGTTCTGCAGTGAGTCTATACGAATGAGGACCGAGAAGTCCGTCACAGACACGCAGCTGACATCCTTTGTGTCTTTGTTTTCCACAAGACAGATCAGTCTGGGTACCAGGATAAAGGTTTGGCATTGAACGTTTTTGCAAACCATGGAAACAACATTTCTAATATATGTGCCAAAGAGACGAAGTTCTGATTACATATACTGTATGTAAGCTGACCCCTGACTCATCAGGAGGAAGAGGGATGGTGATGGTTATGGTGTGACAGCCAAGTAATTTTATCAACTGTTGGAGCAGTTTCCAGCAATGTTTTGCCGACAAAACCAGGTTATCTTTAATACAACAGCTGGAAATTAACTAGTCATGGTTGTGGTGACAAATGCAGTTATTTTTGGCCAAAAAGTTGTTTTTCAGTTTCTTCCGTTGTTTCCTCTGTGGGTTTCTGTTTCCTGAGCTCCTCATGTCTGGGTTGTAGTTGATTTAGTTTTTACACTTAGGGTTTCTTGTTTTGTTACCTGGTGCATTTGTTGGATTTTTATTAGCCTGCCTAAGTTTCTTTCATTTTGCATTTTGGATCAGCTACAATTGTTGCCGATCTCATTTGCCAAACTACCTGTTCAAATAAAGTAGTCATTGAACTGGATCCTGAAGGTGTTTTAATGTGCCTGACCGCACTCCCCCAGTCTTTGCCTATTGCTTAGAAGCCAGCACACCCACTCCTGATTCAAATACCCTACATTCTACATGTAAAGCTTCAGGTTTTACACCTAAACCTAACCAGACCTTTACCACGGGTTTGCCACAACATTAAATTTGAAATTGAAGCCTAAATTTTCAACATATCTGTGGTTTGCGAAACCTACAGTGCCAACATTTATTCTGGCAACTGGGCTGGACACATGACATTGCCAGTGGACAGTCTTAACACTAGCTTTGTTGTAAAAACATGGTTTTCAGAAGAAATAAAACACAAAACTCAAAAGATAAAGTTTGATCAAATGTTTCAAGAATCAACAGAAATATCCAAATTTATTCAAGAAAAAGCCCCTTGAGGTGAGTCACCTCATTTTCAAGGGGGATCCTTAGCAAAAAAAAAAAGAAAGAATGAAGAATAATCAGTAGATTGGATTATTGCTCCAGAGTAAAGTGTGTTGTCTTTTGTTAAATCATCAATCCTTGTGGCCTCTTCTGTTTGACGGATTCATTGCGATTGTATGATTGTCTCTTTGAGTCCTTTACATAGGAATGGCTGTAAACCTACAGCCACAACACTGAAAACACATTCATAGACACCAAAAATATACATTATGATACTGTCAAAAGGTACAATAATTACACAGAAAAGGAAATTACAGAGGTAAAACAACACCATTATGTTTTCATTTATCTTTTAGTCTGTCAACTTTTCTTCTCTTGTCCTCCACAAATGTGTTGGGCATGTTGGGCTCTGTTAAGCCATCAAGAGGTCCTAGCAGAGAGTCAAGAGTCCCACCTGCCCTCCTGCTGCTGTATGAGGCGACCATGTCTAACCTCCCTAAAAGAACCACCGGAAAGCTTCACCATTGTTGACCGGCGTCCTCTGTGGGAGACAAAAAAGTGAAAGACACATTTTGATTTGCAGGTTGTGGGATCATGTCACATGTTCTCTTCAGCAAATCACAGAAAAGCACACATACAGTACATTCACAAAATACAGACACATTTGGAGGCAAATAATCAATAATATTAGGACCAGTACTTGGTAACAGCAGTTTTAAATAGCATGGACATTAAGTAAAGTAAAAACCCAGAAGGGCACTAAAAACAGCTATAAAACACAACCACCAAACCAAGTATTTCATCAAAGAGCCAGCCTAGGTGATTACATCCACGTCCCACCCACACCCAAATAATCATTACGCTGGATGAAATATTCAATACAAATTCCCAAGAAGCAACAATGAGGCATTTAATTACTGTGAGCTCTAGCCGCAGTGAGGGGGAACAGTGCATCATTTCAATTTGAGGTTGCGCCAGCAGCAGCAGCAGCCCCTCCTCCTCCCCTCCAAAACCTCTACACCAGAGTGACAGCCTCTCCTTTCTGAAAACTCATTTGGAAGTCAAAGACATAAAATACTGAAGTCTCCCACCAATCCCCATGACCAATTAGCACATTTTTTGATTATTTTTTTCTGCTGTTGACAGGGGGGGAATAGTGCATAATCACAACTAAAATCACTTTAGTCTGAGTCGAGGGCAATTTGACAATTTAATTCCAAGTGTCATCTGTGGCTCCTTGAAGGCCTGACGAATAGTTCAGCACCACACAGGCGCCTACACTCAGGCTTACTTTTATGGACCATGAGTAAACATTATGTACAGTGCACAGTAGGGCTGAGCAGTAATTTTATATTAATGTGTCTCAACTATGTATGGACACACACATTATCATTTCATGTTATTTTATTACAAAAATCTGCTACATTTTGTCCTAAACATCTGTTATTGAACAAGTAAACACAATGACTTGTGTTTGTTTTACTGAAAAGTTTTGTATATTGTACAACAGTTAAGGGGAACTGTTGAATGAATCAATTGGGTGATTGACAGAAAATCCATGAGCAACAGTTTTGATGACTGGCTAACTGCTAAAGTCAATTTTCAAGCAAGAATGTCATAAATGTTTTTGTCTTAGCCACTCAAACAGAATGATCTCCTGCTTTTCAAGGTTTTATACAGTAAACCAAATGTCTTCCCACTTACATTTCTGTTCTGACATAAAAAGCCTCTTCAGGTGATCTTGTGATCATTTTTTTTTCTATTTTCTAACACTCAGTAAAGAAAAAAAGTCTATAGTCCACAATGAAAATAATCAGTCCAAGATCACAGAAGAGCACGGTCAATTTAAAGGTAATTTCACACATAATTGCCGTAATTGTGATTATGGTGCGTAAAAATATTCTGCCAGGTATACAGTTTGGTGTTCAATATGTTACCCATAGGCTACTTGCTGTGCAATACATGTAGAGCGCGCATTCCAGCCGTGAGACTTTTCCACTTTTATCCAGCCACATTTTAGCCTGGCTACGCCCTCCTTCCGCTCAGCTCAGTTTTCACTGAGAATCAGTCTGGTAACCAGGCCCATCTTTAGAACTGCAGAAATAAATTTTTGACCGGACCAATCAGCAAGTGACAGAAGTGGTTAAGTTTGATGACGTAGAAATCAAACCCTTGTTCACAGTAGTTAAATCACGGCAGAGGCCTACAGCTGCAGTTTACCAGGCTACCAAAACCCCTCTAAAGTGACAACTACGGAAAATTAAATACAAGGAATGTTTTAACCAGACTAATGGCAACCTTGGGGACACAAAATGTACTTGCTTGTTTGTGATTACTATGTGTAGGGAAGAATAGGAGCCTTTAGTAGGAGTCTTTCTACAGATCTGTGCAATGCGAACATGAAACTCACATAGCCTTGGGTGCAACACAACACGTTAAAACGCTAGGATTCAAATTCAACAAAGAATCACCAATGGAGTGACGAGACCCTTTTCTCAAAGTGAATTCATTTGCGAAGTGATTTATGGGTCTGGTTTACCAGGCTAGCCACATTTAGCATTTATACACTCACACTGACGTCAACATTCACAAAGAGCACTTCACCAGAGATTTACCATGTAAACAGATGATCATAGATGGTAAGGAAATGACATTTTTATGAAGTGAGTACATGGTCAAGTATGTGGAGAATGTTTCAATCAAAAATTGTAATTTGGCCAGTGATACCATCACCAGCCAGCGGCCCCTCTTCCACAGCTTTTTATTTCAGGCAGGAATATTGTGCCGTTATTGTGACTCACTGTTTTGAGCCTCACCACTCTGTATCACTGTTACCAAGGTGGAATGCTGGATCATTGTTGGTCCAGCTCTATCCAGCAAGGGCAGTACTAACAGCATCTAATTGAAATCCGTGTAAATAGCTGAGCGTGCATGCCAGAACAGGGGTATAACATCTTGATGAATCTATTAAGTGTGCAACCCACTACCGGGAGATTTAAAAACAGCTAACAGCAGTTAGCAGCTAACTCAAAGAAGAAGTAAAGCAACTAAAAATGTCTGTACATTTGGGGGACAATAAGGTCCAGGAGCTCCTCCCCGACGAATGGAATTAACTAACAGAGATGGTAAATGATTGTTATTGCCAAAATGCTACTTAGCACACATTATACATAACATTAGATGCTAACGCTGCTCTGTTACATCAAATGGTGCCATCATATGTGCCTGAGTTAAGCTTTAGATAACACATTTTAGTTTAAAATGTGTTATCTAAATGTGTTATCTAAAATAACTCCTTTACATAACTTAATAGTTATCCACCTCACAAACCACCCCAAAAACAATTAATTAGAACAAAAACATGTCACCTATAAATGACAGAAAAAGGTCTACAGGTTCCTCATTTAATAGGCTATTAGCACCTGTGTTTATTAAACTGATACCCAACAACAACAAATGATCCTTTAGGCCCTAGTCACACCTGTAAGCTTAATAAGAATTCAGCCATTAGGTGTAAAACAACAGATGATGCCTTGATGATGAAATTTTAGGACACTCTTCCTAATCTCTGATGGGAGAGACCCTCACACAAGTCCATCAACAGCATGATGTTGGCCCCAGTTTTGTACACATACATTTATTCTTATGTGTGTTGCAATTAATATCATCATTCTAAGAGAATAATGGAAGAACCCGGAACAGCAGGATACCATCATCACAAATTTACAGTCATGGATGAAATGAAACACCACCGTGATTTGAAGGGTCAAGGCGTTCTCACAGATCTGAGGTTTTTTCTTTTGCTTAATTGCAAAGAGCTAACGCCTTCTCCCAAGTATTTGGCTGTAGCTCTGTTTGTGTTCTATCATTTAAGGAAGCAAGCTTTATTAAATATACTATAAAAGCCACTGGTAGAGACATTTTGCTGTCTAAGAATTGCTGATTGTAGAGAAAAATGAAGGGACAAGATGTGTCTACACATTGAGTTTTCTAACAATCTGAAGCACCACAAAACATTGAGGAAAATAAATTTTGAAAATAAATTTCATTGTAGATGTGATTCTATACAAGGTTTCTATGACTTTGATGAAAAATAAAAGTAATTAGATCTCTTTCATTGTTATTTCCCTTCAAGTCTCCAGAATAAAACAACATTAAAATATATCCCCAAACTAAAGTTCATGTGTATTATTGTCTTTGCAAATTGATCACTTAACTTTTTTTGTCTTTTATTTTTGTGGAGAGCAAAACAAAATTGAATGAATGTTGCATGTAAATTCAACATTTTGATTATAATTTAATGTAATTTAGTTGCCAGTTTACCTGTACCTTGCTAACACAGATGTAGTCTATTATAACATTCCTGCAATAAATCACACCTGTACATAACTCTACAGAGAGTCAATAGAAATAATAGAAACACTTGTCAGTATATGCCAACACAATTCAACAGCACCACGCTGCACCCTTCTGTTGTCTTAGGCTGCATTTGTTTTTGCTCGGTGTACCTAGCATACTGGCAACCGAGTGCAGGTTTCTCTGATAAAATAAAATAGGACGGGGTTACCTGGTGATGCAAAGAGACACTTGTGCCAACAGACCATTCCACACTTAAACATATTCATAGATTACATTTGAAAGCCAAGCTAGGGAGTATCACCAAAAATTAATGAAAAAAGTTTTATCCTTTTATAAAACATGGTTAAGTGTCTGTAAGAGCATTATGACAAGTCCTAGTGCGGCGTACAAAAGAGAGCACAACAAGCATGTACTTTAAATGTTGTAAACATCTGCACATCTGCAGTGATTGTGGCATATCCACACTTTTAGCCTTATGCTGTGCAAGCTGATGATGCTCTAACAGCCAAGGCAAAGAGGAGGAAAAAAGGAGGTGAGAATGCTTATCTTGATCCATATTCTCACATTGATTAGTCCCCGGTGGAAGTGCGGCTCGCCAGAGACAATAATGACCCTGATCTGGGCACTCGGCATGTCTCTGTTTTGTTAAGTCCTGCATTATCGATCCAGTGGGGCTCTTGAGTGCTCTTTGGATTCACTCCCGGGCCTCCTCGCCTCAGCACACTGCAGTGACCAGGCACAAAGAAGGCTCAATTAGCACAGCTCTGCGTTGTCTGCTCCCCCACCTGCCTGTGCTTTCAAAATCACTCCATCAACCACCGGGGAGATGAGGGGGGAAACACAAAACACAAAAACAACAGGGAGACAGAGTGAGACAGAGAGGGATAAGGAGTGAAGGAAAAACAGAGGAGACAGAGGTGGGGAGAAGGTACGGGTTGATAGTGTTACACCAGGGACACAGAAGCAAGACCGAGGTTTCACCTCAAATCAAGACGCTGTGGCAGCAGCTCAGCCTCGCGTCAACACTGCTGCCTCTGCAGCAGAGCATGCATAACAACCTCACTACAGCGACGCACAGAGGGAAAGACAATTTCCCGCTCTGGCAATGAATGCGCACGACTGAGTATTGAACTGACTGAAAGAGGACGAAGAGATTTCTTCAGACCTCAAATTAACCCCACCACACCACCACAGTAGGCACTGTATTGTAAGTGTCTGCTGGTGGCTTTTGGTGATAACGACACAGTAAAACTGACGTGGTGGAATAAATCTCTGCTGATTCTGGCAAGCCAGTGTGAGGTCTCTGGGCAGCCATGACACCCTGTGATCCTAACTCAACCTGGCAGCTGCAGTTAATGCTGAAGCCAAGTTGTTCGCGGCTGATTGAGACGAGGTGGTAGAAAGATGGCGAGATGTTGAATCATAATCAGACCGACTGGATCAACTGAGGCAGCTTCTGTACAGGCTGCTCTGACCTCAGCAGGAGCACATGCATGCACACAGAACATAAACCTCCAACAACAATCTTAAACATCCAAGTTCAGCCAAATCCTCCCTATTTTTTGTGCACAAATAATGAAAACACATGAACAGCCCTCAACCCCGGCCCACCCTTGTCCTGCCCCTCCTTGCCCCTGCAGCCTTGGCTTCACACTGAGCTGGGGCCAGAGATAAACCACTCAAGACGATGAGGATGATAATGGCAGACGCCGCAGCGCCTCAAAATTCAATCAGCACAGGGACGTCAATGTGGATGAGCGTAAAAGTGAAATATGCTCGCCGGCGTGTGTTAAAAGAAGGGCTTGCAGAAATGACGACGGGCGATGAGGAGGACAATGAGGGGAAAGAAGAGAGAGAGAGAGAAAATAAAGAAAAAAACAAGAAGGGGAAAGAAAATATGAAAATAATGTGTCTCTACTTCTCTGCTTCGCAGCACAATCCCACTGGCATTCTGAGCAGCCCTACTTTAACCACAGACTGTGAATAAATTACCCTTTTGAACTCGGGGTGATTGCAAATGTGCCCCGGTTTCTCCTGAGACATGTCTGGCACTCACCCTCAGCTCTCCACTCCCAGCCAGCCTTGTCACAGAACCATGTCCCCTCCCTCCCCCTGACACACACACACACACACACACGCACACACACACACACACATTATAAAACTTTTAACTCACCACAATTATGCGTGTTTTTTTTGTTTTTTTTTCCAGTGGGCTACAAACTTGCCTTCTCCCCCCTCTCTCTCTTTTTCTGTCCAGGAATTCTCAAGAATCTCCTTATACTCTGAGATTTAAAAAATGTGTGATGGATGTGAGGGATGAGGAGTATCCTGGAAAAAAAAATGTAGCAGTAGAAGGGAGAGATCTCAAGGAGAGACAGTGGTTATGGCCGGGGTGAGTCGCAGCCTATGAGAGTGTGCTGATGTGTTTCAGAACGCTCATTATGACACGTGGCCCATACATTAGCCTGACAATAGCCATAATTTATTAACTTACAAACTGAGAACCAAGCCACTTTTCATAAGTGCAATCCTTGGATGTAGCTCTGACAGGCTGCAAACAAAATATATATAAATAAGTAATACTGCCACCCCTGTCTCATGACACACACACACACACACACACACACACACACAGCAGCTGACAATGCTTTAGCTGTGCAGATGCTGGCTTTTTTAAAAACATAATTACAAATACTTTGTGAAATTGTGTGCACACCAGGTCAACCAGTTTTTCCTCTTACCATCATCAACACCTTGCACCTTGCCAGCCCCCCCTAAATCCGACATCTCTGAACCACAGTCAGAAAATTCAAGTCTCTGATCATTTCAATACAAACACCAAGCAGGGAAACAACTTCAATTATTTGCTTATAAGCAAACTGGTGGGGAGGCAAACAAAATGAGGAAGAGACAAGTGAGGAAAGAGCATGTTTCATCGGTGTGAAGGAAGAAGTTCTTTGGGAGGCAGCCAAACATCAGGGCTGATCTCCAGGTCTAAGAAAGAGAGGAGGGGGGAAAAGTTTCAGCAGTGCAGTCAGCCTTAGCTGATGTGTTATATATTGCCTGTCACTTTATTCTGCAGGAATATTGGGGCGTTGCCAAGCTCAAACCTGGAAGGTATAGCAATCCATCACCTGCACTGTTACCGGCGCTGCTGGGTGGGGGTTGAAATCTCATCTTGAAACTTGTAGCCAATATTCTAGCCACCCAATGCCGTTTATAAAAGGTACCTCTCCAAGGCCGCTATCACGGACAGACCAGTCATCTAGTCTTCCACACGCCACTGCCCCCCGTCCTGCATCACAACACAACACAAACACAGTCCCTGAGCCCTGCAAAAGCTCAAACTCTGAATGTTACATGCATATATATATAAAAGAGGATCATTAATTACAATAATTCTGTTGGTAATAATAAGTAAGAAAATAAATAAAATAGCTATAATGGATTATGAATTTTCTAGTGAAATTATCTTTTTGCTTTGTGGCTTAGTTGTTAGAGTATGAAAGTGATCAATTTACCAATTAATTAAAAAAAAAAGTACAGTACAGTGCAACAGCAAAGCAGTAACACTCACTATAGAAAAAATTTTTAAATCTAATTAACTGTAATTTTAAAAGGGAAGTTAAAATGTAATATTTTGACTTTAATTTAAAATCTCTGTGTACTACCACTTCATAATTCATTTACCACAATTCATAGGGGGAAATATTCCGCTTTTTAAACTTCTGTACTAATCTGACAGATTTTGGAGCTAAAATGTACCTTATGTGGAATAATTAGTGGCCACAGTTTTCCAAGATTGGAACTTTCACAATAATGTAAGAACATGACGAAACTTGACAGTATCAGCTCTTAAGTGAAACATGTAATTAGAAGTGTAAATCAAATTTGCTTTCAAACTGTTGCAGTCATTTTATCTCTGTACTGTTACTGAGACTTTTTCTTTTTGGTATGCTGATACATTGACTTGAAAGAAATGTGCTCAATTTCTTCAGCCATGCCAAATTTTAATGTAATTATATGCTTATAATCATCTCATCATAAGAGCAGGAATATGAGGTTTTGGGCAGCAGACATCAGAATGAAATGAAGATTCCTGTGGCTTGTAAGTACACAAAGGTCGCACACCCATTCTCATTCAATACCATTTTCCACAGGCATCATAAAAACTGGACTCAAATAAATCAGAGCTGTGGTTTTCCAGTTAACCTTCGACTGAATGTCCTCCAATTTATATTTCAATTTTTAAAAAAAAAATCAAGGTCTACAAGTTATTTATTATCAGTTAGTCCAAATTTTGAATCTGTATTTCAGTTCCCTAAGATTCAATATGCGGTCCACAGGGTTGACACTAAATTTCAGTATAATGTAAACCCTTTGCAGACGTTTAACTGACATTTTGAAGCTCATATTCCATTCCATGGGGGACTTAAAGTCTGAGATATGAACAATTAAGTGGGATATGATATTTATTTTCACCTATTTTTCCTCTCAGTGTACTTGGATAACTTACCACTTGAATATGTACAGTACATGACACTAAATGACAAAGAACCCAAATACACGGTGATAGTGTTTCAATACTGAAATACAGCTGCAATCTTTTAATTCAAGGTCCAGCCCTCCACCAGCCATCCATTTGAGCAAATCAGGCTAAGTGTATTGCGGATGTTTGTGAGTAATGAGGAATTTGGGAGTTTTTTGCTGACTAGGCGCGTATGAACTGGGGGTGAGGTGGGGGTGTATGATAGTGTGCTTAAGAGCTGCGCCTGAGAGAGGCGGGTTGGTCACAGGGGGGAGATTAGGCTGAGGGGCGGCGAAGGAAAACCAAATCCATCTCCATCTCAGAAACATCCTAAAGCAGATTACTTACTTCAGTGGGAGAAGAAGAGAGGGAGGAAAGGGGGGTGGGGGGCTGGGGGTGGGGGTGGGAGCATGAGCTGGATGAGGGAGCAGAGGAAATGAGAGACTGAGAGAGAGCAATTAGCATAGATGCAATTCTGGCACAGTCCTCTGACTTGATATTTGACCTTCTGCAAGAGTCTTGCCAAATATCGCCTGAGAAGCGCAGACAGACCATATGGCAAAGTGCTGCTGGAGGCTGGGTGCAGTGTGACTCCAAGCCTCCGTATGCTAATGGGGGAATGTAATCACAGTGCAGCATTCCTGTAGGACGTATAGTCTACTAGTCCTCCATAGGAGTGGGTTTGCAGGGAGACAGGCCAAGCCCCAGTGGCTTCAGAAAATACACTTTTTATCAAACAGTCAGGGAGCTACAGAGTGGATAGGGAAATAGAGCAGGCTCAGTATAACTGGGGCAGCACTGCAATATGTCACTACACGTGGAAGTCTGTGTACTGTATGTAGATGGAAATTTAAACACATATAGTCAAATGTTTAAAAAAAAGGGTAAATCCACACTGAAATACATACAAAGAAATGTTGCTGCACTGCAAGCTGTTGCTCTCTTCTTCACACGCCCAAATGATGTCACAGTAAATATTTTCCATGAACTTATGACAAAAAACCCCTGTTGAGCCAGTGACAACATTGATTGGGGCGTGGACTAATTGCTTAAATGTTTCAGCTATCTACCTTATGTTAATTCAATATAAATTTACCCTATAAATCTTGGGATAAACATATTTGCCTAGAAACTAATATTCTGATTTTATATATATATATATATATATAAAAAAGTAGGGCTTGACTTATTTGATATTGCCTAAGATATTGCATATTCTGCAAATATGTTCAGCATTGAGTTTTAGAGGCCTCAAAGAATTCTTTTTAGTTTTGTCGCATTTTTTCACCTTAACAATAATACCAACTCAGTAAGTAGTTAAAACTTTCTTGCCTAATAACACAGAAAATTTGCTTGAGTACAGTGAGAGATATCAAGGCTGCAAAGGGAGTGACTTTCTGCAGCTGAAGCAGCACCCAGACACCATGCCTCTTCCATTTATCATGCATGGAAAATCCCTGCCCACTCAGACTGAGGCTGAGCCGACCCTTGTGGGAAGAAACCAAGGCAGCACACTTGGGTCAGAGGCTGCAGCCTGGGATTACCTACCTGATACTAAGTACACAAGTGCTGGCCTCCATTTCAATTAGCTTCACCTAAGTATTTTTTTTTCCGAGAAAAGCACCTCTACACAAGGCTGCTACAAAGAGTACCCCCCTCTGCCACTTGGGAGAAAAAAAAAACATACATGGGTAACAGCAGAGATGCTTTCAGGTGCTGCTGAGATTTTCTGGAAAACAAAACAAAGACATGCCGCGGAGAGGTCAACTGAGCCCTGAGATGAGAAACCAGAGCAGTGTGAGCAGGGAGAAGGGCAGACGTTGTAGGATGGGAGTCGGGGGAGGAGAGGGAAGATGAGCAGGACACGCGCTTGAGTGTGTAGATACCTGAGGGATCTGGTATGGAAATCCCCAATTTCTCAGCCAAGTTGCAGCCTTTTGAACAGTGGAAGACGTCAGCAAGCACGGCGAGAAGCTATGTGGGTGTAACGAAGCGAAGGCTAAGCGAGGCAACATGCTGCCAGTTCTCTGAAATGTTAAATTGAAATGCAAAGTAGGAGCAGGCCTTCTTGTTTTGAGCAGATTTCTCAGCATCTGTGTGGGAGCCCTTAAACTCAGAAGGTCTATATGCAGAGCTCTGCATATTTACTGTAAATCAACATAATATTTAGGTTAGGCTTAGAAAGTACACACAGGCTTGAATCAAATATCTGTCCATTAAATTCAGTGAGTAACGAGCACCTGCATTGCTGCTTTTACCTTATTGCTTCCTATTGGACAATATGTTTGAACTAAAGATGCCACAAGTGTCTGAAAAGGTTGAATAATTAAGTATTGTTTCCATTCATTTTTATTTTTCATAAACACTGTTTGGTGCATCATAGCTGGAGTATTTCTATAGCTTGGATGGACACTATCTGGTTCTTTGATAAAAGCTGCAGGCTTGTTTATGTAAAAACATGAGACTTAAAAGTTGCAGTTGGTAACTTCTGCGAACGAGCTAACAAGATAACAGATAGCATGAGACTCATTTGGAAGCAACTCTGCTGCAACTGTTGTCTCCGGCTCAGGTTTTATTTAATTTGTGGTCGCTCTCTCTTTTAAGTCTAGTTTGAACTTAGAAGAAACAATTGCAGGGAAAGTTGCAGTGGAGCAAACTGGTCCGACTCAGTTCAAGCTTTTGACGGTGTCGCTTGCAGACACTGTTGTCGGCAGAGGCTTGTCAGAGTATAAGGCACGAACAGCTAATCAGCTTATACCAACGTCACCTGTCGAGATTGCAAGATACTCTCAGACTACATGACTTACTAATAGCTGTCTATGGGTATTATGACATTTTTTCCAATCAGAATACAAAAAAAAGAAAAAGTTATTGATTCTTGCTCCAAAGTTACCAACTGTAGCTTTAAACTATGACCCCATAAGTGCATTTCAATCAGACACGTCTGATCACAGATCTTAAAGTTCTATTAGGAGCACTGCAAACAGAACAGAAAAGCTGGATATTATGCAGCAGCAGAAACTGATTTTACAATCCGCAATTCAAATGAACTTGGTTTCAGATTCAGAATAAATTGTAGATGAAGTTAGCAACCATGGCTCTTTGTTTTTCTAACTGTAAGGACCATGTTTTTGATTTTTACAATAGCTCTAATTTGCACCTTTGACAGATTTCTTTACCAGAGCAATGGCAGTTTTGGTTCATGGGTAGCATTATAAATCCATCTGCCATGCAAAACTGATGGAAACAAACTGATAAAACTACAACTAGAGATGCCTTATAAATATAAATCTATATATAGATTGTATATCTATATATAGATATAGATATGTGCATAAAACTACTGAGACATGGAAATTAAAGCTAATAAATAGACCAGCTATTTCCAAATCATACTGCAAAGTGCAGCACATACACATTTGGATACAGTTAGGTGACGGTATGAACCATCAATGTCGGTTTGTGAAGAAGAAGAAGAAGAAGAAGAAGAAGAAGAAGAAGAAGAAAAGAAGAAGATGAAAAAGAAGAAAAAGAAAATGAAGAAGAAGAAGAAGAAGAAGAAGAAGAAGAAAAGGTGACTAAAGAAACAAGTGTTGTTACCAGTATGGATTTTTTTTTTTTTAAGTTTCAGAAGAAGACAATGTGATTGTTATTTGCAATACATGTTTCACAAGGTTCAGAGGTTCCCAAGGTTCAAGGGAGGAAAGCAGTGATGTCAGTTAGATTTGGTTAAGTCAGAACTCTGGAATATTAGGTGATTCATCTCTGCCTTTCATACCCTCAGGTGTGCATAAACTACAGGTTATAAACTTTTTAAAATACACAGATGTGGAATAATCGTTTATCTTTTCAGTATCAGTCATGAGGAGAAGGCAGTTATTTTCTATTCTATCTCTATTTTCTTAAATAAACCACACTGTGCACAGCTGCTTATTTTTTCAGATTTTAGTCTTGGCCTTTGTCTTGTGAATTACAGGACACTTTAACTTCCTCAGGAATCAAGAAAAATAAACCTTGTGGAATGCAAAATCATCAAGGAGATAAGCAACAGGAGTGGAAAGTATTAAAAAAAATATACTTTTCTTGTATTTGGTGGTACTGGACAACAACTGACCAAAAGGATCACAAGCGGACATTGCTTCATTTTAAAGATGTTTGATGTGGCTTTTCTACAGGTGCATGCTCAGATACACTGGTGTAGCTGTTTGTATGTGGACCATTTACATCTACTTTTCTTTCCTGACAGGTATTGATTGAAACAAGTTACTTGCTTGACGTCCATGCCCACACAATGCATGGTTGACATTTGGCAGGTGCGTGTGTCGGCCTTACTGCCAGCGTCTGTGGCCTATGCTTAGCAATAACATCCACATTTATGTTTATGGAGGAGCATAATTCCAGTTTAAGAGGTCACATGCCAAAAAGGTCAAAATTCACTTAACTAATGCATTAATATATATAGTGATGGAAAAACTATGGTCACGAAGTCTTAATTTGGTTGTAATAAATTTATCCAAGATACATGCACAATAGCACCATAGAAAAAGACCACATTTCCAAAGAAGAAAGAAAAACAAGGATTAAAGTCATCTAGTTAGTGACTCATAAGACTAAATATTCCCCCTGAAGCAACCTAAAACGAGGAATTACACAAGTAAGCTTTGGTTAAACGTGAAGGTGAAACTTAACAAAGATGAAAACAAGTGATATCTCCTTAGGAGATATGGTTAGGGAAAAAAAGCCAGTGGGCAATGTAATAAGCTAAAGGCAGCATTTAAAAACAGCTAATCTGAGCAGACTCCCCCTTGCTTAGTCATTCCAGCTCCACACTGATCAGACATAGAAACTGGTTACAGTTTGTCAAAACACAGCTTGCACTCTGAGCAGATTGAAATCATTTCTCTCCGAACGGAACGCCACAGACAAAACAGATCTTTGTAGGAGTGACAACAAACTGAGAGCGACTCAATGCTTTATCAGTCATGGAGGACAAAGGGGCTCTCCGCTCAGGAATGAGAACATCCACCTGATGTCATAAACCAGTTCAGCATAAATCCCATCCTCTGCCTGGGGGAGACGGACTGACTTCACGCCTCTGTGACACTCTCTAACCCCAGGGTTTCTATCAGAGAAAAAAACCTTGAAATATCTTTCTAGGCATGGTGTCAGATGCGCGCCATGAAATATTCATAATCTGAGAACAGAGCCACAATAGAGGTGGTGGCAGCATGCGAGGATTTGACTTGCAGAAACTGAGACGCTTAAACCAAGTTGACCGGTTTCTCCCACCAGTTGTCACTCACACCCCGACTTCCACATTAGTTTTCTCGATGAATGGCACAACGCCATCTGTCATTTAAGCCTTTTAACCTATAGCTATAAACTCATTAGTGCATCCGCAGATCTGCAATTCTATGGCCCTGTATATTACATTTAATCTATTTTATTATTTTATTTTACCAACTAAAATGAGGTTAACAAAGACTGGAGATTTCTTATTCTCTTGCAGCTCAATAGTGTAACCTGTATCAGGGATCTTTGCAGTTTTAAAAGTTTAGGGCCAATTCTCATGGTTTTCTACTCTATTACCTATTGAGTATGCACAGATCTTGTGTACATGCTTGCTGTTCGAAAAGAGAAACCTTTTCAAGAGGCACAATCTGTGATCCCATTATAAACAGAGAGGAGAGGAGAAACATATCTAAAACTT
>JAQLOL010000019.1:1817450-1832356 GCA_029783665.1 Naso thynnoides
TTAGGTAGTTATGAAAGATGACAAGTAAATAAAAATCATCTCCCATAAAAGTATTGTTTCCTGGTTTGATTTTGAAAAAGTGGATTGTTTTTGGCAGCCGATCTTCAAACTTTGCACTTCAGAGATTTGTAAGAACAGTTGCATCTACAAGGAAGATTTTGGGATCCTTTATTATGCGCTGATGAAGTCACTTCAAGGCTGCTGGATGGAATTTTGAGTTTGCGTTGGTTTTAGCAGCCGCTCAAGACAAAAGCACTATGACCACCACCGCCTGGTGTTGTAAAGCCCTGTATCCGGCCCCCAGTTACCACATGCATTTGTTTTGGAAGAGAGTGAGAGCAGGACACAATGCTTTTGTGACACACCTTGCTTCTCTGTACTTTTTTTCCAAACAGCTGTTTGCCGGATGCATAGCAATAAGGTAATGTATGTAATTGCGGAGTTGTATTCAGTTGTAACTTCCACTATGTGCATCATTAATCATATCGCCTGATTTCCTGTGCTTCCAACCCGTGACAAGATGTCAGAAATAGTGAGTTGGAAATAGCCAATTTTCTTGCTGTTGGTCTCATTTAATTATAGGGATCTTCAGACGGCATCAATAAAGAAATAGGGAAAGTTTCATAACAAGTCAAAAGTTGCAGCCAGTAACACTAACAAACACATGGCAGGAGTTCTACTGAAAAGGACTTCCTATTTCAAAGGTTTCTGCAAAGTCCCTGCAAACGAGAAACACAGCTTCTTGGAAGGCAAGAAGTCAATTCAAAATCTGAGTGTATGCTGCTAAAAAAAACCTTTTTTCATTGATGGCAAATATGTTAGAATTTGAAATTAGGCATTTAATCTGTTTGAGCACTTATTTCTGGAAGTAGTGAGGCGTTATCACATGAGAAGGTAGTGTAACTTTAGTCTACAAGCAGTGCATAAATGACTGAGAAATTACAGTTAAATTTAATAATACATAATTGAATTTTGTTAGTTACTGGAGCCTTAACTTGGTTGCTCTATAGTCAATGAGCCCCCAGCATCAAGGCCAGAGTAATGCCATTATCTTAGGCAACAAGAGGCATCCGGGCAACCAGACACATAGCAGGAGCTGCTATGAGCTGTGAGGTGAATTTTCAGGTTTGACTTGAAGATAGATAGAAGAACTGTAATTTGGTGCTCTGTCAAAGAGATCAGTGTTTGAGCGAGAGAGGAAGAGGCAGACAGATGGAATGTGAGGAAAGGTGTTCAGTGAAATACAAATCCTCATACACAGAGCAGACCAGTGTTCAATGTTCTGTGACTGCTTGACCTTAGAATTACAGCATTGTTTTAATCCCACTTGGTTATGACTTCTTGTCCTCTCAGCAAGGAAAATCCATTTTTCCATCTTTCCAAAAGAGACAGCACAGGAGAATAGTGTAAAAAAAACCTAACTAATACATATCCACCATGAAACTTCCTCCACTGAAAACTTAAGGTTTTTTGCAACATAATGGTATCGACAACTGTTAAACTGTTAACTGTTAAATTCAAATATCAGACGTTCCTATTACGAGTGTAATTTATTTGCCAAAAAAGAAGCAAAAGAAACAGTACACAAACTTATAGATGAATGTGACCACCTTATTATGCTTCTGTTAAAACCTGCATGTAGTGAAAATTTGATATTGTGACAGCCATAATTAAACTAAGACAATTATCTTTTGTATCACAAATTTACTTAAATATTATGTTTAAATATTGAAATGAGGCTCTGTCTATCAAACATATACATTAATACAACTCTTTCCAGAACTCTTTGAACTAGGCTGAAAGACATAATGGAAGAAAAACAGTCAAAAATATCAAAATTGACCTTTGTTTTTATCTGTAGTGTCTCCACTTAATCACATACATGCTTGAACATGATTGTTACGTGTGGGTTAATGCACTAAAGGAAATATTCTTTGTATTATATGAGAATGTTTAATCAGTGTTGATGGTTAATATAGTCAACTGAAGAAATTAATTCCTCAGTGCATGATACATTCACGGAAAAATTTGAGTTCTCCTCCAAAGAAATCCGAACTTCTTCTAAAACCAGCAATGTCATTGGTATTAATGAAGAAATACAATGGGTAGTCAATGGTCATTAAAAAAAAGTTGTTCTCTTTGTTTTTCGCTGCGCTTAGTGGGTGTGGACATGCTTTTATCTGTCATTTACATCGAAAGTTTGTAGAAAAGATAGTTCTTTTTTTTTTAAGCAGGTCTTTGACTGACCACAAGAGCCAAGTGGCACCATGAAATCAATAAATCCTCTTTATAGACCTTGAAGCCATTTTACTAACCTATGAAAATCTGTTACTTACACCAACTTGCCAACAGTCGCTTCAACCACGTTTTCAAGCAACTTACCAATACTGCTATACTTTAAGCACCTCACTTATGGTAGGTCAACTGAAAAAAGGAACACATTTCTTTGTCTTAGGACACATGATGGTTTTTCAACAGAAATATTTCGGCTGGCAAAGCTTCATAAAACACCTCACAATTGACTTGTGACCATGATAGTTTCTTTAAAGAACATCACACTGACCTCAATGGATATGAGCTGTCATCACTATCGCTTAATTATTTTCCCATGTAGTTTACTCTATATTTAACTATTTTAAAGGTCAACGGGCAAAACAGGACAGGGCCGAATGGGAGTATAATATCCAAAATTGTGTTTTCATTAATGCAGTAAAAGCACCTGATAATAAGGACTCTTGCATTTTCATTACCTTAGAATGAGATATTTTTATCCACAGAGGAAGTGTGTTTCACAGAGTTCACTATGTTGCACCACCATGTTTCTGCACTTGCTCAGAATGGAAGTATCCCAGTAGCCAAACCAACACTGGCTGTAGAGAGGCTCTGCAAGGCCATATAGTAGCTAGTAGCAATAGATATATTAGATTAGATTACATAGATAGATAGATAGATAGATAGATAGATAGATAGATAGATAGATAGATAGATAGATAGATAGATAGATAGATAGACAATGCCTTATTATGTATAAAAAACAGCCACAGAGGAAGCAGAAATAGGTCTGTTTAAGAATTTTGGTAAAAGCTGATTGAAAATGGGGAATACCGCATTTAGGAAGAACTCTTCTAATCTGGCTCTACATCAGTTTAATTACTCATTTGCCGTTGGCCTTTTTGCACTTACCTCAATTAAGGCTATGTTTCTTTAATGAAAAAGGCTTTGTTAAAAGTATTACTAGTGCTGAATTGCTCCATTAGAGCTGAAACATAAAATATGGGCAGAAATCAAAATAAGTCAAAATCCTGTCTTGTTTTTATGGAGAACAAAAAACACCTTGCTGCAATGCTCAGCGCCCACTGCAATCCCATGATGCATTTGCTGAAGACTTTTCTCTCACACTTTATCCTACAGGCTCTCAGTAATGACGAGATACCTTTTAACTCCTCAGTCAGAGTCAGCATCAATTATTTATTATCATCTGTTTAAAATTTAAAGTGCCACACATTAACGTCCTCCCGCACCTGCTCTTTCACGCTGTCCACCCTCCACTGGGCTGCTTTCTACCCCCTGTCTCCCTCTCTCTGTCTCTCTCTCTTTCCTTGCACCATAATGAAGACAATGACAATGAGGTCTCTTTCACCGCTGAACCAGGAATGTTGAATCAAACAGGGGCAGAAGAGGCGGCAGACCACATAATGTAAGGGCATCGTCCAGACGCCTCCGATTACGCGTTGGCCTTAATTGGTGGCAGTGGCAAAAACGATGAATTCTTTAACAGTGCCGTGCGGTTGTGCCTTTCTGAGCACAGTGACGGCCTAAGGAGGACAGCTACTCGGCACAAATGGAAGCTGACAGAAAATCCACACGGCACAACCAATCTAGGGGAAAAAGGGCATGACAATGAATAAGGGGGGACCGTGCTCCTCAGTAGCTGAGGGTAGCTTGCAGGGAAGATGTGTATAATTAAGCGGTCTGCGTTGTGGTTCAGATGGCAAAATCCTATTGTCTTGACAGGAGCTTAAGGTTGCCCTTTAGGTTGAGATGTGCGGCGGCATACGGCCTCATTTTTCTTTTTTTCCACACTTCCCCAGACCTCTGCGACCAAATTAATCTGCAGTTTTAAAGCTTGAATAAATCCGGTAAGTTAGAGATCTGCAGATCTAAAGGCCGTCTGTCCCTCAGGCTTTCCCTTCCTCATTTTTTTTTAGTTTATTTCTTTACTCCCTCTCCTTTGCCCATGGAGATTGGCTGGCAGTGCTCAGTTTTATCTCCAAGGGAGGCAAAGGTTGGGGGGAGGTAGTGAAGGCCACAGATTTGTCCTTATCTATTCTGAGCACACCTAAAACAAATTAGACCTGGCTGCCGTTGCTTATTTGGCTCCCGTGCTCTCATTAATGGGCTGAATCCAAGCTATTTTCCTCAAGGTCCTGCTTCCAACCATTTTGGGCCTTGTCTTTTAACACAATGGCAAAGGTTTCTAGGCAGCCATGCCACCTTATTATCTCATCCATTTCATGTAGTCATATCAACCCTCACAAAGAACAGAAGCAGAGAGGGAGAAAAAGAACATCCCTTTACTCTAGGATGCTGGTTTCTGCTCAATACTTAACGATGGCCTTTGACATTCGTTAATTGAAAGGAGGAAACTGTTCATGTGAATTTTTGTGTTTGCCCTTTTCATGTTTTTTCTACACTGTGTTATGCTTCTAATTATATAGAAGACTGTTTGGATTTTGTTTTGCCTTTGCAGCCTTATGAACATATAATACAGCAGTACTGCTCAAGTCATTTACCAAGCTGGTACTTGAAATCCTTTAAATATAAGGATGCTATGATTTTATCAAAGTGAAAAGAGGAAGTTGTTCTGCAGGAATTCAACTCCTGATGTAGAATCTGCATTACTGAGAATCATAAACAAGCAAGACAAAAATTAGACATGCAAAGAGTACAACTCAAATCCACATGTTGTAATTGTTTTCAAAGTGTGGTTGGACACAGAATTTAAAGTGCAGCTTGACTGGAAGTCTTAATTACAGACTTGACAACACTGCAGACTTTTGCCATTTGATTAGATTGAATAAAATATCTGCTGCACAGTTAAAAAGACACTAAACAATCAACTAGGAAGTCTTTATTTCTATTACTTATGGTTACATAAAAGTTATGTTCTTTTATGTAACCTAAATATTAGGCTTTTCCTGTCTTTAAAATATATACCAACTGTGACACTATTGGAACTCGGTGTATTTCTACAAATTTTGCAAATTCAAAGCAGTATAAGATACCTCAATAAACTGAATTTAGTTTTACCTACTGAAATAAGAATAAACTAGTTTTTCAAACCTTGAAAAGACCTAAAACTCTTTTGTAATGCTCACAGTGCTGTCTTAGGGATAGCATTATTTGATTCAACGATTAGGAAGTTAGCACTAAGCCACTTCCCGAGAGCAGAATAATAAAGTACGTTAGAACAGTGATTCCCAATGGTTAGGAAGCCCCAAGTGGTCCCAAAATGTCTAATTGGTCACAAGATAAAGCAGCAAAAATATTAGAATATATGAGTTTTTGCTGATTAAAGTGACCACGAGGACTTTCAGTTTTTATGTGCCTACTGTTGTAAAGATCTTTGCTAGTGCGTGCAAGGCAGGGAGAACTCAGTATAACACCGGCAACGCACCTGTGCATTTGTTTTGGAAGCAAGGGAAAGAGAGATCACAGGATCTATGAATCATGATGAGGTAATGTATTTTTATGTGAGTAAGAAATAGGTTATAAGCCAGTTGTATGACATATGTCCCCCGAGACCTAATACCTCTGTTTTCTGTAGGCTAACATTACGCAGCCATTTGCATTAACATTACATGCTAAGGTGCAAACTAACAGCCTTAGGCATAGAATATATTTTATTTCTGCTTTTGTAATCTCACAGAACAAAAAAAAAAAAAAAAAGTTTCATCTGAGTTTGTGGGGATTCAGATCCAATCATGAGCATTAATAGTAACTACATAAAATTTGCAGTCTTCTTCACTGAGAGTCTCATTTGCTGTCACAAGAACTTTATAATCATCAGAGGAAACATGAGACTGTTACAAAAATACTTGAAAGTTCCTTGTAGTCACTTTAATTCCAAAATTGTGCTTCTTTACTTCGGAATACTATTACTGCTTCAGTCTTATAAAAACACCCTTACATTAAACAATCTAAGAAGAAAATGTTGAGCAACTGTTTGAGCAAGCTGCCCACAAATCATGTCCACACCTATCTGGAACCAGGAGTCAGAATCAACCACAGTGTCATTTCCGCCAAAAGGATTGAAAGAAACATCCTCATAAAATTAAAAGGATGTATGGAATGATGTCACATATAAATTTCAGTGCCACACTCAAGCTCATGAGCAGCACAAGCTGGCAAGTGTGACTCTTAAATGTACAGAAATCAGAAAAAAATGGATGCTTTTTTCATAATCTCTGCAGAAATAAAAGCAAAGTTGAGATAAACAGAAGCGCAGACACAGCTTGCCCACATATGAGTATTATTGCGTTTGAAAGTTAATGAAGTACCTTTGAGCCATAGGAGCTCAAGCAACGCAAAGGTAACTGCTCGGGAAATGTTAGGTTAGATGAGATTCCTTTGCCAGACTAATCCATCTTGGAGCCTGAGAGCAGCATGGAGACACAGAGAGAGAGCAGAATCTGCTGCAGAACAGCACAGCGGTGACACAGGGCAATTCTCTAGGGCCTTGCATTAGCGCGCTAAATTAAAGGGGGTATTAGATTAAATTGGCTCTCCGATTTCAGGGGTGTGAGTAAAATTCTGATTTGCATTTTCCACCGCTGCTTAAGATATAATTAGTTCAGGGTGATTCCCATGTGGAAAACACTGACAGCCAAATCTACAGTCACTGGCTGCCAGTGGCTTATCGTCTCTTCCAAGGCAAAAGGTACAACCAGCACGTTTGGTTGGTTTGCTGTATGTTGTAAAAGAGTGGATGCAAGTTTATTAGTTTGAATCTTTGTGTGTGTTTGATAGAGAAAGAGTGACAGCCAGAGTGTTACTGTTCACATGTGAATTTGCACGCATGGGCTATAAATTCTCCCTCTCCTTCAGCGTCTGGTTTGTCACACATCTCAATTAATGCCACCAAACTGCGAGCGACCATTAGCACCATCAACAGGGTGCAAAGAGGCACTCCCTGTAAGCATAAAAGTTTGTGGCAGCAAAAGCATAACTTTGCATCCGTAAGATGCCTTTATACTGAAACCCATTTCCTCAGCAGGAGGTGCGCCTGTAATTACAGCTGTAGAGTCAAATACAACAATTACTGCTGGCGAGAAGTCCATAATATGAATTACAGAACTCAGAGAAGAAGCTTTTAAAAGCAAGTGTGGATTTGTTTGGGGTTTTTTCACACCCTTGGTAATTCTAACCGTCTTTGCAAATGGATGTTTTCCAAAAGTACGTCTACCCATGCATTATGAATGTGAGGTCTGCTTCCTGGACACCTGTTTGAGACACCTGTATATGGAGGTGACATTAAATGAGGTTCCAACTGCAAATTCTGCACCTCACACTTCGAGCATATGACCCATAACCCATCAGTGAGCCCCTTATTTCAGAGCTTCAGTGCTGGTTTTTCTTGGATTTCCCCCTAAAGGGAGCATGTGACTATTGATATTCTGTAACAGCTTGTTCAAACACTCACTTCAAAAGACTGTACAAGACACTAAATATCCAAATCCATTGCGCTGTGGTTTTTATGGTTACACTAAACAGAAATAATCTTTTTCTTATTAGGTCATTTTTGTCTTTAATTTGTGTCATAAAGACCTCATTTTCTTAAAACAAGTGAAACATTATGAATATATCTTCTTTTTCCTGAAGTGTAAATCAACTTGTTTAAGGCAGTTTTAAAACCTTTTTTTGTTTTTATTCTAGTGCACTGGCCTGTTTTTATTCTTTCTTATTTTATGACACAGATTCTAGTTTCAGGAAAATTCTTGAAAAAAGTGTATTTCTACTGTAAACAGATATATATCTCACTGCACTGGCCAATTTATTCACTTGTTTTACAGAAAACTTTTTTTCCTCAATTTATCATATTGTGAACTTTTGGATACTTAGGGACCCTAAACAAACAAAGCTCTGTAAAACAACAACTCATCTGCATAATATGTGTTTGTAATGATTGTTGGTTTTGAAGAGGTTAAAAATAGACTCCATTTAGTTTCTTGATCTCTGCTATATTCTGAAGCTTTTGATGCTTGGAACTCCTGTCCTACTACAGTTTTAATCACGGATATTAGTTGTGGGTGGCATGCTTTTAAACAAGATTGAATGAATGGAAAACCTCCATGTCACACTAGATTGTAGAGTACATGAGACATAAATGATGAGAATCATATGAATAAACAATATGTTACGTCACAGTGTGCTCGCCAACACATATTCAGTCAGGATCAAGCTTTAACTTCTGCAATCCGTTAGTGTGTCATAATTTCACTGAAAAGGGGCAGGCATAGTCAGAGGCGGTATTACATTATACGTAAGAAAACAAAACTACTGTACATGATCAGAAATCCTTGCAAAAAATTCAATTTTAAAAAAAGAAATGTGGATTCATACAAGAATTACAAAGTAGTGGCACAAGTTCATATGAACAAAGGAAGCTATACATGGTGTTTTTCCATGAGTAGATTAGGTAATATTTATAATTAACCTCTTTTTCCTCTCTGTGTAATGACTTAATTAATGAGCAAATCATCTGCCCCTCAGGTTGCATTTGTTGGTGACTCATCCATACAGGCTCATGTTAAGTCAGTGAGCAGGTTCAATCTCTCAGGCTAAAGCCAACCGTGTCTGCAAATTTAACATTTAAATTCTTACGTTGTCCTTTGTAGCCAAATGTCAGAAATAAATCTGTTAAAATGCACCTTTAAAGAGAGCACTGCCCTCTGATTGCCTTTTGCTACTTCTCAATTTACCCAATGCTTAAATTGTTTTTTTCTTCCCTGAGTGACAGTGTTTTTTCTATCTCAGCACCTTTCTTAATGTGTATCACAGCCGGGGTTGATTCATTACTGACCATAATGACATACAATATAAAATGATTTCATCTCAGCGTATGCATAATCAATTCATACAGGATCAGTGGGAAAGGATCAGTCTGGATGTTTCACTCCCCTCCCCACACAAAACTTGGGGGATGTTTTGAGAAACACCATCAGCAGCCTTGCCATCACTCTCACCATCTCTTGGTGGTCGGAGGCTGAGGCTTTGTGGGATATTGATTCCCCCATCCAGAGACGGTTTCCATAATTGGTTAAAATGACCGGGTGCAGAGAGGGATGGCTCTCTGCTGAAAACCATTTCCCAGCCCTGCCTGGAGCTGAGCCAAGCTCGGGGTTGTTCGGATGCGTTCCAGCCCCAGCCTGACTGGCAGCAATTAGGGGTGTCTGAGCCAAGCTCAGCTTGCGCTCCACACAAACACCCCTAATTACTGCCAATTAGGCTAGGCGGGTAGGCAGATTTGAGAAGCCAGGGGGATGTTCAGGCATGGGTGGGCATGGAAACAATTTTCAAGGGCTTACAACGTGACTGGATGAAAAGGTTAATGCTTTGGAGTGCAGGGGGATAATAACAAAAGAAGGGGAAGCAGAGCCCCGGTTCTCACCTCCAGCGACGAGCCTGGCTTCTTCTTCAGCTCCTCACATTTCCTAAATTTGCAGATCTGGTGGCCCGTTTTGCGGTTCCGACAACTGCTGCAGACACCACAGTTGATTAGCCGCCTGCAGGGTGCACAGACCCCACACCTTTTCCTTTTCTTCTTCGCTGGGTTTCCACTGGATACCGAGGAATTATTCTGTGGGCAGTCTGCCAGATTGGCAATTTGAAACGCACTGTCTGTAACGGCTGCTGAGGCTGCGGGGGAGTGAAGGGCTGTCATGACGATGACCCCGGGAGGTAATGAGATGCCCCCTAAAGCCGGGATAGCGGAAAAAGTTCCAACGCGTTCTGGGAGATTCATTATCTCTGCTTCAGCAGCGCCGCATTTCAGCTTGTTCATGCATTCTCCTGCTAAAGGTCTGCAGTGTTCAGGGGATAAGGTAGAGAGGAAATTATTATTTGCCATTTGCAGCGTCTCTGGCGGCACGCCAGGCTTCCCCGGCCTCTGGGAGTCATTTCTATGCATGCTGGTCCTATTAGGGTTTATTGCTGCTGATTTCCTTCCCCAGAGCATGGCGTTATCACAGTTCCAAGGGGACATGCCAATTCTAGCACTGGGAAAAATGGGAGTTGTGATGCGGGCAATCTTTGCAGTCTGTGGAAATGCCCCATTGGTTTTATAAAAGTTTGCAAAAGACCTGTACCTTTCCATTTCTGCGTTATAATCCAAAAGCTGGCTTAATCCACCATCCTGAAGATTATCCTTTTGTAAGAGAGACACATCTGCGTTTTGTCCATTCTCAATGCAAAGCGTATTGTTTATGTTAGACATGGCTGGGGAATAGCTGTCAGTGTTTCGGAGAGGAGAGTGAGGTTACAGTGGCCTTCGTCGAGCTGAAGCTGGTTACCAGCGGTGTGTTACCATCCTGGTTTATCTTCTCCAGTGCTAAAAGAAAAGAGAAAATAAATAAACAAACAGAAAAACAACAGTTACACATTAAAAATGTTTTCATTCAAATCAGATTTCACTCCTTGGCTTCAACTTCTCTCTGAAGGTAACAGCTGGACACTGGAAGAATCCTCTGGCAAATTTGTTTACACTCTGTGTTTTAAACTGGAACTATCACAGAAAGTCAGAACTGATCTGGTGACAGTAACCTGATAGCTGTGACAAACCATCATGTCATTATTATAACGGGAAAAAGAATTAGCATGCTTCGAAAAGATGACATACTTTCAACATTCGTTTGATGTCTTGTCATATTTTTAAAAAAAAAAGTCCAATCAGCTACTGCATAGAATGAATAAATACATTTTAATACAAAAGGGTACATTTCATCAAAACATTCAAATGTAATTTTCAATCCAAAAAGAAAATCACAATTTTGAAAAGTTAGAGCAGAGCTTTACCAGAATTCAGATTATGACAGCCACAAACACAAAGATGTTTTTCACCTTAGAGGCCTGCAATATTTAAGTTCTTAAAAATAATCTGCTTTGGGTGCCAGCAGCAACATACTTATATATTTTCAGTCTTTTTCATCTTTTTCAAATAGTGAAGGTGGTCCAATCATGTAAACACAACTCTGGCCAGCCTCTTAAGACCACCTAGTATTCATTCATGGCTGGCTCTATTACATTTACTCAATAACAGCACAGATAGCCACTGGTGGATCCAGATCATGGACCAGATCAGCTACAATGTCAGCTGCCTCAGGACGGGATGTTTGTCTGTAAGTGTGCGTGTGTGTGTGTGTATGTGTGAGGAGGGGTGCTCCATTTCCCTTCTCTCTCTCCACCAGTCTGTCTGGATTTGGTTTCCACAGATAAAAGCCCATTAGACACATCTCCCCCTACTTCCATTACCTTTTTCTGGGCTTTCTCTCTTAATTGCCAAAGCTGATCCATTGCCGGAACACTAAAGCATTTCAAATCACTTCCATAGCAGCTGTCTCAAAAAAAAGAAAAAGAAAAAAAAACAGAATTGTAAATATGCACACATGGAAGTGGAGAGATCCCACTGGGTGGCATTTTTAAAGTCCTCTGAATGCTGAAGTGCATCTCCACCTAAACATGTGGTGGGAAAATATTTGCCTTCATCTAAAAGTACCAAATTATTCCAACAATGCAGTCTCATTTTTGTGCCTACAGGTCATTTTCACACGAAGTCTTGAAGTCGCAATAAAGTTTCTGGCTTGCAGTCAAATATCCAATGTATATTTCTCTAATTCTCTTTAACTACTGCAATAGTTTATATTTCTGATGGTACAAATGTAAAAAAAAGCAATAGTCCTATCCCCCTTTCAGCTGAGATCTGTAGGTTCAGTGTGGATGTGGCATCCAAAACAACCAGCCACCAGTAAACAAAACCTCCTTGGCTTAATGATCAGCCCTCCTCAGGGTCATTATTACTTAATCAATTCACCCCTGGAGCGAGATACGCAGCCCAAAGGCAATCAAGTCACGGACATTGATTTTCAGCCTGTAAACAAAGTTTAGAGAGACAGAAATGTTCAATACTTTGAGCTGGTGGGAGAGATAGAGCGAGGCGGGAGAGGGAAAACAGCGAGGAAGAGAGAGAGAGAGAGAGAGAGAGAGAGAAATGTGGAGAGTGCGAGAGGGAGACTGAAGGAGGAAAAGTAAAAAAGCCACGTCCGATGACGAACCACTGTGCAGCTGCTGCACCACCGTGCCATTAATTGTGGGCTACTCAGTCTGGACTGTGGTAGACATTCAGATCAAAGGTCATGCATAGATAATCCGAAGAGCAGCGTGGTGCCATAGTGCAAATAAAATCCTATAAAGATTAATTTGACGTTGCCGGGCTCACTTAGCTGCCAGGCAGACACAAATCGGGACAAGAGAAGGGAAAAGGCATGCAACCGGACGGCAAAATATGGATTAACGCACAAAACCACACACTCACACACACACACACACACACACACACACACATAGAGGGAGAGAGTGAGCATCACCTACCAGGTTCCTGTTGAGAAGAGCTCCCACGATGCTACCAGCCTGCGACCGTGCGACGGCACATTACTGCGAAGCGGTACGTGGGGGGAAATAATGCAAAGATGCGAGAAGACGCACAGACATAGGCTGCCGGAGGAGAGCAGGGCGAGTAGTGTGTGTGTATGCGTGCGCGTGTGCGCGTGCATGTGTGTGTGTGTGTGTGTTCAGAGCGCTCAAAACAAAAGGACCATTTTTATCGACTTTCTTGTCACGTCAGAAAGAGGTCGGAAAGTGCACAAATATGCCAAAAGGTGTCGCGGTTGAAAAAAATAGGGGGAGAAATCGCAGAGGGGGTTAAGGTGTTTCCTCTCCTCTTGATCCGGGGGCTGTATTGTGCGTCTGCCTGGTCTCTGCTCGGTCCGTGTCTCCTGTCGCTGTGTGTGGCTGATTGGTGCTGAGGTGAGGAAGCAGGGATGTGGACACCTACTGATCATTGGCTGGAAATTACTATAGAAACACTCGGGAGGTGGGAGGGATGGATGGCTCAGGGCGCTCTACAGGGAGAAAAATATCTGCTGGAAATATCTGCGAGTTGCAATCTCGCTGTGGCCTCTTTTTCTTGCTCTTTCATAAGTTTTTAGAGGAGGAAAGGAATGCTATTTGTCAGATACGTCTTTTAATAAGGATAGGGGAAACTTGTCAAATTAATTTCAGCTGAGCTGTGAGATAAAATGCCTCCGCCGGGTTGTTTTCCGCCAATCTCTCTCTATCTCTCTCTCTCTCTCTCTCTCTCTCTCTCTCTCTCTTTCTCTCTCCGTCCGACGACAGCCATAATTACCAAGACCTCCGGGATTCATCACCATTAGGCTATAAATCCCGCCTGCTGGCCACCCATGCCTGCAGCTCCCACAGGCTGACAACACGCGGGCACGCATGGCACATTTATTCCAGACACCCCCTCCCATGTGTGACACAGTACTTCATTCATGTTGAAGCCAATAAGCTTTGAGTTAAAACAGTTATGACTCAAATCAGCATCAGTGATTAGTTTTTTTCCCCTCACATCAGCCTATATCTAAGAGCCAGGAGATAGGAAAAAAATAAGTTTAAGTAGCCCTATACATATAGCTTACTGCATTTTAGAGAGATTTTAGAGGAATATCTGTGTTGTATGGCTGTGGTATTGCGTAATTTTAGTTCAAAGCATTACTTATTAGGCTACAATAACAGAATTTAACAAACGGGTATGGTTATAACTTATGAGAAACCCAATTTTATTTTACTTTGGGACAGCCTTTTTAAAACCACTTTATAATAGGCCACTCTAAGTGTTTATAAGTCTCAAATAATGGTTAATTAATGATAAAAAAAAATCATTTAGGAGAATGTGAGAATTCACTGTCTGGAGTTAATTCTCTCTACTTGGTAATGACACAGGTGTGAAATGTTGGCAAACCATTTACAAAAGCTTGTGGGTCTCTAACTCTGTGATAAGACATGAAATCTGCAGTTGTGCATGTAAGAATGAGCCATTGTTAAAGGGGTTTAATCCATCAAGTTTGCCACTGTAAGTGTAAATAAGTTAAATGGATTTCGGTCCATTTTCTAAAATGGTGTGTGTGACCCCGTCAGAAAGATCTTTTCTAAATCCAACAATCTAAAAGTTGTGCGTATCAGTGGATTATATCTGATAAATAAAGCATAAATGATATATGAACCAATAACAAAGCCTGGGGTTACATCTTGTAAACACACTGCAGTGATTTTCATTATCAGTGTTGCTGATTAAATGAATCTACTGATGAGTAAACTGCTTCATAATTTTGGTGCTGTGTGACATATGACTGAAGATGACATCATGTCACAGAGGAATCAGCTACCCCAGCAAAGCTTCTCCTTTCAGGCAGGTTTAGATGTGAGTAAACAAACTGACAGCTACACTGACACATTTCCAAGTCATACAGCCCCTCCTGATGAGCCGTGTGACACAGGCCCATAGGCTGCTAAAGGCTACACTTTATTGAATTTATTGAGCACTGGCAATAGATAGGACAGGCAAGAAGCATGACTTCTATGTTAAACAATTTACAACTATTTGCAAATAAGAGGGTAAACCTGACTTTGTTCAGAAGTGACGTTTAGTTCATTACCAAAGGATTGTTTAGATCCTTTAAAAAGATTCGGTCACACTTTACTTGATGGTTAGTACATAACACATTCATAAGACCTTTTATAAGGTGTTCGTAATACATCCATGACAACTTCATAAGGCATTCATACATCAG
>JAQLOL010000019.1:1837412-1876787 GCA_029783665.1 Naso thynnoides
GAATGAAGAGAAACTGTACATCTCACTATCAATATTTGCTCTGACCTGTCACTGTGCCGTCCTGCTATATGAATGTAAACACAAAGACAATAATGACTCGTCTGCATTGTCAGAAGGCATTAAACTGACCAATGACAATAAACAGGGTTGTATAGGTGTCTATAAAGCACTAAACCATGCTTAGCTGAAAATTAATGTCAAACTGCCTTGTTGTTGAAGCTGTAAACTAACTTTCATTGCAGGAAATTAGTGTCACTACACACAACAAAAAATTACTCGCAATCACCTTTTCTGGCCTGTGATCCCTCTATTCTGTGTTTGAACCCCTAGTTTAGTTCAAGAGAAATTATGATATATTCAAACTATATTTTGGAAGAGGAAACGTGTAAGATAGGGTCTTGCATAGTACCAAGCTAACAGCTGCTCACTCTTGTCGGTTGCTCTCTTTGACTGTAGCTAGTCGCTGCGATTAGCCTGTTAGCTCAGTTTGCCATGCAGATAGTGGCCATATTTAGCCATATATATATATATATAGTTGTGGTGCTACCTAGTTCCAGACAAAGTATTCCCGTTATTCCCCAAACAAAAACCTACATGTATCAAATACCGACAAGTGATTGAACTTCATGTGGCTCTTTGAAGTGAAGTAGTTTTGGAGACACTTTTGTTTTTGTGCTAATATGTGCAAACACAGTAGCCATGCTTATCCATCAGTGTGGGTGGGCAAACAGCTTTGGCAAACACATCTTGGAGGAAAGTGGTTAAGTCCATGAGTCACATTCAGGATGTGACTCAATCTCAAGCAGTCCACGCCACATTGTGCTTGCACTCAGACTTGTCAGACTTAGATGTTTACAAGCGGACATGACACCATCGTATCTCTGCTGCCCTGCCAGAAAAAGATTTAGCACTGATTTGATGTGCTTCAGCAGCTGATAGTTTAAATTTTGATGTGGATTTTGTTGCTCTGTTAAGAACTAAAT
The DNA here is from genome assembly GCA_029783665.1 of Naso thynnoides. Classification (NCBI taxonomy): domain Eukaryota; kingdom Metazoa; phylum Chordata; class Actinopteri; order Acanthuriformes; family Acanthuridae; genus Naso; species Naso thynnoides. Next base: position 1,838,396 of record JAQLOL010000019.1, read on the forward strand.
GTCAATATGTCTAGAATGTAAGCAAATTATTAATTCCGGTTTAGACCCCATTTACACCAGGTATTAATCAAGTGATTTGTATCTGCATAGGTTATCCAGATAATGGCATCTGATCACAAGCCTCTGCATTTACACCTGGTATTAATAAGTGCTCTTGTTATCTCTTTGCAGCCCACATAATCAGGACATATCAGAGCTTGATGACGCAAATTAAGCAGGGGAAGGCTTATCCATAAACATGTCCCAGGTCAAGGAAAGAGATGCTGCTGTGTGGGCTCCGCTTTTCCTTTGCTGTGCTCCTTTTCTAATTTCTTGACATCCATGTTAATGCCTGGCTTGCTTGAGATAGCAGGAAGAGGCTGGGCTGGCTGACTTGTCAACTTGTATGGCATTTTTCGTTAAATGGGAACATGGCAAAATTGTCCAGATTGCTTTTATAGTGTGAGATAGCACTGCATCCGACTGTTTTCTAATTGCTTTGATATGTTCCGTGTTCATTTACACCTTTGCATTGAGATGCATTTCCCTTTGACCAGATATGACATCCATACATAGATCGCATTTTAATAGCAAGTGTAAATGCTTTACCTTATTTGTGTTAAATATTGATTTTTGCAGCTGCCTATATATACGCGAATGCAACAATTAACATATTGTAGCTCATACCTTCAAAAATAAAGCTTGGTGTTGAAGTACAAAAACCTTTTCCTTCTTCATGCTTTGTTCTTTACTTGCTGTCTGTGACGAACAGGAATGACTGAGTGAATAAACTCCAGCAGGAAGGCTGAAGCTTTCAGGTGGACTTCCTAAAGAATGCAGTGCTTGATTGTCAACTCACTCATAAAATTTAGAAAACTTATGTGTAGTCCTGGTGTATTATGCATTTAAACTCCAAGAGCAGGTTTTCCATAATTTGAGTCGAGTGTGAATTTTCGACTTTTTCCAACATATGATCCTTGATCAGGGCTAACTCACCTCCATCTGTACACTGAGTGTCTGGATGAACTAAGTGGATTTGATACACAAGATCTTGCTGTGGATAGAGGTTGGACAGGCCACATATGCTACAACAACCATGAATAGTTTTTAATATAGAGAGAAACAGGCAGGCATTCGTATGCACTGTGACACCGTCAAACCCACTTATCGCAGTCATCATTAGGCCATATCAATAATAGGTGAAAGGAACACAGCTTTTTATACTTCTGTTACAGAACTGTCAGATTGGTCTTGTCTCTATTTATCTGTGTGCTGACTCAACCTCGTTGCAGCAGGCTTGGTTTTGAGGAGCTCCACAATAGCAGATGCTGAATCTGTGTCTTGCACAATAGCAGTCCAAAAATCAATGTAATACAGCAAACGATCTGAACAATTTGACAGTAAATGAGCTCTGCGTTGCACTGAGACCAGGTACGACTAATGAAAGTGTCCATGACACCAGGGCAGAAGTCAGTGGGTTTTTTTTTGTTTTTTTTTTAATTTAAAAAGTGCTCTATATATAAACAACTGCCTCTCCTGCATTCTCAAGATGAGCGTTATTGTGACAGCAAATACTATTTAAGTGGCCCCTGTCACGTAACATTGTACTGCGTGCACTTTGTAAGTAATACATGATGCAGGATACCCGAAACTGAGGACGGATGTCTTCAAACTTATTAATATTATCTTAAGTATTAAACCAACTTCTTCTAACTATTAAACCACCCAAATTTAGCATACTTTATTTACTTTTAGAGCAAAAAAGGGCTTGATATTGTGAACCAAATGTTCTTCCATAAAAAAAGAAGAAGAAAAGGCAAAAAAACGGGTTTTAGTTTGAGATCACCTCCTGAGCACACAGCAGCATGGATATTTTCCTTCTTGTTGCTTCGTATATGTTCAGTGGTCCCAAAAGAATACCAGTCTGCTACTGTACTTTGTTTTTTTTTTCTGAGCATGTACAGTATACTGTTTTTGCTCTTTGTATTGTGTTTGCTTACCGTGTGGCTCCCAATGAGTGCAAACAGCTTCAAACTGCAATGAAAAAATATACGTTCCCTTGGTCAGGACATTGTCAGCTTGTACTGACATTGCATGTCACTTCTCCAAAATTTTGTGTTGAAAATACAAAAGATAAAGTTTTTTTTTTTAAAAGATTAAGAATTATTTTCGGGAAGTGAAGATGGGTTATGTTCAGACTGTGGTCTAATGGTTACTCATGACATGCTATGTAAAGCCGGAATAACAATTAACTTGCACTGAAAGTCACATCTTTAAACATTATGCAGTTGTAGAGCAACATTATTAATCATCTCAGATTGTGTTTGTTGTTTCCTGGCAAATGTTTGTCTGATATTCATTCCTTTTTTCTTTTCTTTTTCTTTTCTTTTTTTTGCTCTGTTTTTGGTCCCCACCATTTTCTCAGGGAAATAACTTGCTCTTAAGCTGCTAAATGCTCTGTATGTTCACTCGCTAGTTGCTACATGTGTTGTCTCCTGTTTGGTGCTAAGCAGGTAGTGTACAATGTTTTTTTTTAGCCTTTTTGCCTAAAAAAGTTAGCCGCAGTGGTCAAAAGACCCAATGAAAAAGAATCAGACACCCTAGTCAAACACCTAAACAAGGTAAAAATTGCCTCAAAGCTCCATGAAGCCAAGGGGAGCTGCAAATTCTGTGGGTCAATCTTTTTGAGTGACCCCTTTAATAATGTCACATGTATTTTACATTGTCATTTATGCATAAATTCAAAAATATCAATTTTAATCACTTTAAAGTTTTGTTTTTCTTTATCATTTTAAGTACTAAAGGCGCTCGACAGTGTCATTTAATATTTTACTGGGGAGATTACTGCCATAAGCACATTTAAAAAAGGCACTTGTGTAGCCATAGCAAAAATATTCTACATTATATACAAGATGATTTCAAAAGTATATGCTTCTTTAGCCTTATGTTGCTTCTTTTCACACTTATAGCCTGAAATATATGTAGACTGACCAGCCATGCAAAGCGGATCATGGTAGACGAAATTGTAAAATGTCCCTGGTCAAGCTCTGAGTTGAAATCCAGGTCAGACTTTGCTCCACTTAGTTTAAAAGTTCACCTCTAAGCCTGAGCTTGGTGTCACCTGCTGTTCAAATGTCATCACTTTTTTCAGAGGGCATTATAATGGGACAGTGCAATGGGCTGTTGGAATCATGTTTGTTGTGAAAAGGCTCCTGCACTCACCAGATGGACCTTGACTAACCTGCTCAAAATATGCCATTCCATGTAGCGCATGCGAAAGGTGTATTCATGTTTTCTGGAGCCCTGATGGGTAAAAACACAGACCAGGTGCACGTTTACACTCTGTGTCAGTCATTCTGTGAGGCAGGAAAGCATAGAGGGAGGCATCTATAAAACAAACATGATAGCAGCAGTGGAAGGGCAGAAGTGGCAGGATGGGAACTGCTGCCAGACACATTACAAGGAGCTCTAATGAGGGAGCCCACACTCTCACCACCCCCCACCACCACAGAGGAACGCGAGGCGGGAATTAATTGTGAGGGCGATGATGGCGAGCGAGCTGAGGAGCAGGTCATTACCGCACGCCTCCTCCTGGAGCGCCGCGGGCAGAGCGTGGAACGCCACGCTACTTGCACAATTCCCATGATCCCACAGGAGGGGGGAACAGATAGCAGGAGGGGGACTGGAGGGGACACACAGAGAGAGGAATAGGAAACGATTGTGGAAGGAGAGGAAGGCAGCTTCCTCTTTGTTAGAAACAAAATATTAAATTTATTGATAAATGGCATTATATATTACCATAAAAATAATTTCTCTAATTATTTCCTTCATATCTTATACTGGAGCCTTGATTTTCAAATTCTCTTTTACCATAATAACCACTAATAATAAACAAGTAAAATTATATTTTATTTGTCCCTAAAGGTCCTTCTGCTTTCACATTCCTTTTATAATAAATCATCCCCTGCAATCTTGTTCATTACTGAATTTAATTAGCAATATGACATTGCAAGGTGGACAGGGTAAAAAACACTACCAGGAAGGGTGTTTAATAATCTATTGCAAAAGGCAATGGCAAAAATAATATGACACCTCATAATCGAATGAGGAATGAAAAAAACAGCTTCACATCAAGGTAATGATCAGATTTTTGGGTGCTTCACTCCTCCAATCTGCATGGTGTAAAGACTGACTCTTTGTCATTTCTCTTTGTGTGGTTTGTCGCCCTTATGAAACCTGTGACATCAGACCGAATGCATTGGACACATTGCCCTCTAGTGGATGTTCATATATTAGTAATGGATATGATATCACAGCTATGGACAGAGTTGATGTCAAGAAATCCTACTGATATTATTCTGCCGCACCTCAAAAGCAGATGTTAAGGGAGCAAGATAATTCAATTATTTATGATTTATTATTTTCGGTGGTTAAGAAGAATCATGGCACATATTCTCACAGAAATGCATTTATAGTAACAATGAAAAACGTACACCCAATCACTAATCCAATGCAAATGTAAGTTATGGCAGTTGTGACGATAGTTAATTTAGAAATGGTAATTAATAGGTGAATCCAGATAAAAGCCAACTGTTTTTTGGTTTTGTCTAATTAAATCAGTATTGATCATAAATAAGGAGATGACAATAAAGTGCAGCAGATGAGCTAAAAAAAAACCCCAAACAAACAAAAATACACCATAAATACAACCAGTCTAGGCAACTGGTGCTATTAGCTGCTGCAAAATTACAATCTCTCCTTAAACATGGTAAATTCATCATTTTTAATTAAGCACAGAAACAGAAATATAAGCAAACACTAACTGACTTTTCCCTGCATATACCCCCCTCCGCTCCCCCTGCCGCCTTCCCTGGTAACTGAGGAGCTTTTTGCGTTATCTTAACTTATAACGAGAGAGCAGAGACACACCTCTTTGATGATGTATTTAACGACCCCATTCAGTGCTTTTCCTTTTTCATGACTTTCATGACTAGAAACCCTAATGAGACCAGTGCTGTTGCCTTGGGGACAGCCAAGCCCATTGCATTAGCACATGAAATCATTTAGGCCATGTCTCCCGAAATAAAAAATATCATTATGATGAAGTTCTCTGCAAAAGTGAGCGTTTTAAAAAAAAAAAAAAATTGGTCAAGATGAAGTGTTCCAAGAGCCAGGAAGGGACACACTGTAACAGAAACTAATTAAACTGTGCAGATAGCTATTGCTAATGTAACAGGCATGTTACATGTTTGTTACATGAGTGGATGAGATTGGCTAGACCAACGAAGGGCTTTGTTTCATGAAGTGTCACAGCAAGCCAGGTCAATGAGTGAGCATGCACAGTACCAGAGCTCTGGTACAAGCTCACCTAATAACCTGATGGGTTTCATGATGGACATCTTGAGTTGTCAGAGCAGGAAAAGTGCAGGTGAAATTAATGTCATTTTAATAATGGCTGCTTCAATTTAGGCAAACTTGTTCCAGAGCTCTGCATGCTCACTCGTTGACCTGGCTTGCTGTGACGGAACGAAGCCATTCATTGGTCACACCTGTGTTGGTCCTGAAAGTGTCTGTTATGAAACCCATCAGTATGTTGGGACACAAGAAAAAGTTATGCTTGCAATGTAATGTTAAATGTAAGAAGTTAGGTCCTTGTCACACAAATGTGTCACAACTGCAGGGGCAGTTTTAGTGTCTTCTTTGTCCATGCAGGTTTAGCATCATTGAACTTACATGACACTATTTATCAATTTATAACACAACTAAATTAGAGCTTACACAGGAGGTTAGCAATGAGAAACCGAGTTCAACTCTCAGAATTATTGTTCCTGGTTGCAAACTAAAATAAACTTCTTTTTCTTTTTTTTTTTTTAAAATTAAATCACAACCAGCCTCAGAAAGAAAGGTTTGAGACAGCCAGAGTGATACTTGACATAAACATGTAACGTGAAACATTTCCACACTAAAATGTTTAAAAACAACTTTATTTATGTTGTACATTTTGTTGTGTTGTGTACTTTTACTGTTCCTAATGTTTCCAACAATGTACAAACTCAGAAATCTGTGGTTATATTAATGATACACTTAATGTTGCTGCTGCCACTAAATTCTGTGGTAACACCGGGCAGAGAGTGAGAAAGGAAGCTGGCAAACATGACTAAAAGTAATATAAATAAAACTTTAATACATTACCTTGGTCATGAACATTTCTGCCAGTCAGTCCCATGATACAACAGTACCTCACAATGTCATCAAACTACGTCTTTTGTTTTCATTGTTTTGACTGAGAGATGTCTAGCTACAGAGAGTGCATATTGTGTGTTTAAACCTGACCTTCCTCTTGGCACCCACATCAAACGCTTTAAAATCTTTATGAAAAATTTCTAACCTGAGTCAGAAATCCCCTTTTATTTTCACACCATAGTTGGTGACATCATCAATCTGTAATACTTCTTCTTGTTTGCTTAATGTGGACAACAAAACATTGAGATTCTTTATTTTGAGGTTTTCTATGACTTAACTGGACAGAATGCAATTGATTGTGTTCACAGTTCAACTCCCCCCTTTTGCTTGACCGCACTGTAAGGGAGGTCTAGCTCAACCAGACTACACTTTTACCGCAACCACATCAGAGAGCAACAAAGCATTATGGCTCAATAGACATTCAGCACTCAATAAGCTATGAGTCATCTTGAACCTGTGCAGCTGCAAGACCGGGACTGAAGGTCAAAGGACAGAGCACATCACACTGATCTCAACATTCTCACTGCTTGATGCTTTCTGCAGATCTGTCATCACACATTGCAGGAATTTATACAGCTGACAATATCTGCCTAATAAACAGGGAGATTTTAATAGTTGTTCATGTCATGCCATGCCTTGCAAAGTGTCTTAATGAAATGATGTGTCAGATGGAGGTGCTGAATATGAGTTGAAAATAGCGGGGTGGTATAATGTCTATGATGAGGTGATGAAGCGAAAGGAGATCATTGATGAGCAAAGACCAGAAAGTTGGGGTGAGAAACGCAAGGAGTGAGACTCTGTGGCAAAAATATCTCAGATACCGGCAGCGAAATGGAAAGGGTTTCGAGTGGAAGGGATGTGAGATGTGTTTTTAGATTTAGCAAACTTGGTGTAAATGTAGTCTGTAAAAAATGTGAGACAAAAGGGGCCAGACAAACATATAGGGTAATGGTACTACTGCCCTTGTTTTTTTGCTTCCCAAATACAAATATTTAAGTTTCAGAGCTCATGTTGTTATGTAGCAGCCTGCTCTGAAATCCCTGCTGAGCCTCTAAATCCACTCTTCACTTCTTCAGATACAATAATTAGTGTGTCTATCTATAAACCAAACATTGTATCATCTTGTTTGCTCTCCTTTGTTTGTTGTCTCAAAAACATTGTTTACAACCCTTGTAAATTGTGCTTATTCATGCTGATTACATGACAGGTTCACAATTGTCCAAGTTAGTCTCAAAACAATAGTCAAGTGGTCATATGTATTTTGGAACAGGTTTTGCTCGCTGTGATTTTCCCTCCTGTCTGACCATTTAGAGAGCTTTTTCCAACTCTTTTCTGATGAAAGTTTTTGGGGACTTAAATCAATTGTCCTTGTTTTGTTCTTTGCAAAAATAAATTTTGAGGGGCGCCCGGTGGCTCAGTTGGTAGAGCAGGCGCCCCATATACAGAGGCTTTGTCCTCACCACAGCAACCATGGGTTCGATTCCACCTCTGGCCCTTTGCTGCATGTCATTCCCCCTCTCTCTTCTTCCTATTTCCTGTCTCCTCTTCAGCTGTCCTGTCTGATAAATAAAGGTACAAAAAGCCCCCCAAAATACCCCACCCTCCCACCCCCCCACACACACAAAAAAATGAATAAATAAATTGAAATGTGTCTGAAGTAGAGGTGAGCATCTTCATAGTTTGTCTTTTTATTGTTAGATTCACTCTTAGCATTACTATGCTTACACTGCAGCACAGCAGGAAATGGCAACATATCCTGTATTTAAAAGACTAAATTCAAAATGCAGAAGCGTCATATTAGTCATTTTTTTAATACTGAATGAGGTCTTTGACTTTCTCTCTAATTGCTGACATTCGACCTAAAAGACTAAAAAATAATATGGGCTCCATGTACAAATTTTCAGTTAAAACTGCAGTTGGTAACTTTGGGGTACACATCAATAACTTTTTGTGTTCTATTTGGGAAAAAAAAAGTCATATTACCCATAGACAGCTATTAGTAAGAGATGTGATCTGAGAGAATTGAGAGATCTCTGTGTTTTCCCACGCCTCTGTATTCAGGATTGGCAGAAATCCTATTGCTCTGGTTATATTTGCCCAATCAGTGACGCTCTCTGTACTCTCTGTCCTAATTAGCCAGTCTACACTTTGCTTTGTAGCAACAGGTGACATCAGTACGAGCTGATTAGCTGTTTGTGCCTCACCCTCTGACTGGCCTCTACTGACAACAGAGTGTCTGCAAGCAGCACCGTCATTCAGTTCAAACTTTAAACCCAGTTTACTCCTTGCAACCATTTCATCTCAGTTCAAACTGGACTTATAAGAGAGAAGGACAACAAACCAGACGAAATGCTAGCTGGAGGCAATGGCTGCAGAGGAGTTGCTTCCCAGTGAGTCTCACGCTACAGTTAACGTTAGCGGTTTAGCTCATTAGCATAAGTGACCAACTGCAACTTTAGCTGTCAAGAATAACACACGAAAACTAGCGAGATTGTTTTCCTTGTGGTCCTTAATTAACAGGGCAGTAACAGGCAATAGTCATAGCAACAGACATCTCATAAATTCAAAACACTCCATATTAAAAAACAAGGATAATATATAGGCTATGACACAATGCGGGAAAAAACAGATTAGACCATAAAAACTCAAAACGGACGGATCCTGCAACAACACATTTCAGCAGTACATTAAATAATAAATCAATCTAACCTGTCCCTACACCACTTTTATCTGCCAAGGTTTAAACATGCCCACTCAATTAGTTTCCTTCCTCACCTTAAAAAAAAGTTTATCCTATATTCTGGGCTGCAGGCTTTACATCATTTACAGACCTGCAACCAACATTTCAATTCACCAGAAATATCTACAGCAGCACAAAACATGATAATTTATGTAAGTGCTTGTTTGTGTGTTTGTGAAGGGAGGGTGGAGTGGCATACCGGCAAGTGCTCGTGTTTGTGCGTAAATCATGTCTAACCATATGCTGCCTTCCTCCGCAGCACACACGCGGCTCAAATTGATCGTCAACCATCTCCTGCTCACAACAGCGTGGGCAGAGGGAGAGCAAGGTCAGAGCCAAGGACTTGCCACAATCAGTGATGGGCTGCAGAGGGGGGCTTATGTGTCACGCCACAGCTGTTAGGCTACGTTTTCTGAGTCACAAGCACATTTTTAGCGCTGCAAAAAATCACCTTAATTACCCTAATGCCAGACTGTCTCTCCTCGTCTGGATGAATTCAGCTCTGGATGCCTTAATCTGTGCCTAATCTCTAACAAACTCTCATACTATTTTGGGAGTAAAATCACAGCTTTGCCTGTCTTATCTGTTTTTATTTCCTGTCAGGTTTAAGTGTTTTATGGTTCAGCAGTTCAGTGGAAGAAGGGAGGTTTGTGTGGTGATAGACAACATTGCTGGGGGCGGCTGTTGCGCTGTGTGCTCAGTATGCTTAACCAAGATCGAAGCAGGTGAAGGGAAGATTTCATGTCTGCTCTATCTGGAAGGACCGTCTCAGCTGCCAAAGCAAAGATAAGCAAGGGGGAGGCAGCTGCTGCTACTGCTGCTGTGCAGCTGTGTGACTGTGAGCTGCAGGCAGCTCAACAGGCTGGTTGTGCAACAGCCAGACAAACAAGTTGAGCAACAGTCTTGAGTAAGTGCGTTATGTACCATCTCTTTTTTTTTTTTTTTTTAACCTTTGTTAAATTTCACTGTGAGCGTGCTCTTTTTTCAGGGGTTGTGCCTCAAGTCTCTTATTTGTGGTTTCCTCGCTCCTTGCTTGAGCTGGAAGTTGTTTTGGCAACGCCATCTTAAGGACTGTCCCAAGTCTCTTATTTGTGCACTGAGGAGCAAGGTTTGAGGAACGAGGATCAATCATCAAGGAGCAACTAGCGAGGATACATGAGTCCATCCTCAAAAAGTCACATAGGGAATTACTGAAAATAGGAAAAACAGAAGAGGAGCTCTAAACAGAATTTGTAGTGTTTGTGGAAATATATGAATGGGCAGTTAAATCCAAAATCACTTGGCTTGAATAAGAAAAAACACAGCAGACAGCCAGCAGTAGTGGGGAAACACTCCAACCACTTTCTGCTGGTCTGTGTCATCATAAAGGGACGTCACATGATGTGACACCACCAAGGAAAGGACATGTCATTTCCCCTAAAACGTCTTTCCTCATTTTCTCTCTCCTCACTTTGGTTTCCTTGCGTCTCTCCGTGCATCCACGGTGGGTGGGACTAAGACGCAAGGAAAGGACGCAAGTGAGGGAAACGTGGATGCAATATAAGAGACTTGAGATGCACCAAGGGATGCTGGAATCACATTCACACAGTTACACCTTCACACCTGGACGCTGTGTAGTACAACTACAGTCCTAATTGCAGCCACTGTTATGAACAACTGGGGGCCTTGCTAAGGGGCCCTCAGTGGTGGAAAATGGGTGGGCAGTTCCCCTCACTGTCACCGCTGTTTGTTAACTGACTAATCCTGCTGGATGGGGGTTTGAACCATGGACTCTTCAGTCACTAACCATTCACTTCACTAACCATTACTCCACCACTGCCCAACACTAAACACTAAAGTCATGTAGTGTTTGAGCTAGACACAAACATTTACTTGGTTTAAAAACAGTTGCCATGTGTGACAATAACAATTAAACATGGAGCTTTTACTTACAGATATGAAACGTACATTGCTAAGAATTCATGTGGATAGGTGACTCATTGAAATAAAGCCAACATTGTCTCAGTAAGGTGAGACTTGAGTCAGAACAGCTCCACTTCCGCTTGTCATAAATGTCATACGTCTACTGCAGTGATAAACACCATTCCTCACAAAAACTTCCCCTCACCATGTGTTTCTTTACACATTGTTCACGGATTTCCCTAAAGTTCCTAACTTTTTCAAAGCCACCTTTTGGGGGGAAATTTTGCCCCTTCAGAAAACCCCAAAGGAAAAAAACCCTAAGAGCAAAATGCATGTATGACAGTTAGTAGAAAATCTAATGAATTTAACAGTGCATAGCATCTCCAAAAGAAGTTTAATATGCCAATCTTTGTACAAAGTGGTTAGCCGCTTTGAAATAGCTTAATCCGGAGGATGTAAACAGATAAACTGGGTTCTGTTGACTGTGAAGACAACAGCACTTGATTCACATCACTGTTAAAGTCTTTTAACCTCCAGAGACCCTGCATGACCTACTTATGGTTTTAGTTGCATCTTATTTATTTGTTCGGGATTTTCATGTAATTTGTCAGCTGTCTGTAAACGTACTAAGCACTGCTGGTTTTACAATGGTACAGTATTTTGTATTGTTTTGGTACTTTTCATTCAACATTAAGTGTCTTTGGGATAAGAGGGAGTAACATTAAGACTGTATAGATTGCCTTATTTTTCTAGTTCTTGTGACTATTGTTAAAAATTTGCTTAGTGATGTACTGTAACTAAATTAACCTTTAATTTGTAAAAAATATAGGTATACACACCTTGACTACTTTTATTTTACTGATTTTATAAAATCTCCATTTCACTTGATTAATAGGGAGCATCATTTTTAGTTTTTACTACAAAAAGGGATTGAAACTAGTGGAACCATTTTGCAGATTAATATTTTACATACAAAACAAATAATGAGTTCAAACCGTACACACACTTAACATTCGAAAAGTAGTTAACATTAGCTCTATCTTTAACAGCTTCATTGAAATGGTGCTTATACATTAATGAGTCAGTACCAGAAGTATTTAATGCAGTAAATTACAGTAACAATGATGGGTAGCACTCTGCCCACATAATACTTCCCCCTTAGATGATATCTGACTAGTATTTACTTTAAGTTAAGAAAAATGTTTAATGCAAAAAAATCAAACAAACAAAATAACAACAACCTTGTAATGGAGTTGCTGTGTTGTTCTCTAAACACCTCCTCCACCACCAACACTTTTTATGCACTCCTGCTGAATGGTAGACCACATGTCCTCCTGCTTCATTACAGAAATATCACTTACAGGGTGATTGAGATGTTTGAGGTCTAATGTAGGAGGAGATGAGTTATACAGCTCTCTCGTTACATGCATGTGTTGTTTACCTCTTTGATCATGTAGAAAGTTGGACATTAACAACCTTGTAGTATCTCTATTTCATCTTACTGAAAATAACAAGTCAGCACTGACTGAGAAAAATTACAACATTGAAAATGGTGGACTCATTCAGGAAAGCAGATTTGAAAGCTTCCAACACCTGAATAATTAATTCACCTGATCTGGCCCCCTTAGAGAATTATCTCTCCCCCAAGAGGAAGGAGCTTACTGGTCCCTATTTTGACAGTAATGATGACATCATTGCTGCTGTGGACCAGTTTCTGATGGTCAGACTTTTACAAAAACAGGATCAATTTACCCAAAGACTGTTAGACTAATTGTGTGACTGTAGACGAGACTATGCTGGAAATATAAATGCTTCTAACTTAGGCCATGAACTTATCAATCGCCTCTCATGTAGTGATTTTAAACCAGTAACCCTTAAACAGCTGTCCTAGACTTGGGGAGGAATAAAAGGGGACTGTTATGTGTTCTGGGTGTTTGGTGCTGAGACATTTGTTAGGCAGGTGGGGGCAAAGCTGGAGCCCACCTGTAGGAGGATAGTGAATCAGGATGTTGTTTAGACAGTATGAGGAAATACAAGTCTGCTGTAGTGTGATGTGTCATTAACAGTCACAAATGTCAAGTGCAGCTGTCTGTTGAGAGAGTGGTCACCTCTCATGTTTGTCCACTTAAACAGATGCAGATCATAAATCTGAAAACAATTCAACAGTTTTCCCTTATTTTAAATGTTCACTTTAAATCCATCACTGTAGTTTTATTAGTTATGTATAGACACCAAGATTACATGAATAGAGCCGAACAAATACATAAAATAGGAACTGAATGCATTATAGTGCAGAGGGTATATGAAACCATTAAGGTAGAATTAGTGAAAAGAGTAGATTTCTTTGTGTATTCTAAAGTGCAATCAAGTTTCAGAATTTGTGATTACGTTGTAGCCTAGTTGAGTGTCAAACAAACTAATAGAAGAAAACTACAAGCCCGCTCATACTGAAACACCTTTAAAAGGATCAGCAGCACTGTAGGTCATCATGTTTCACCAGCAGGGGTCATCATCTGCTCCATGCCAAACATCAGAGACTGTGGTTGGCAGACAGAGGCGCTTCAGTACTTTTAGAGCGTGAGGTCTGTCAAATGGATACGAATCCTGAACAGCCCACAAATATTTTTATGAAAGTGTGTGGCAGTCTTTCAAATCTGACACCAAATTATGAAAATGGGAATAATTTCTGCCGCACTTCCTGTTGATTAACATGGAAATTTGCTTATACAAGAGTCAAACTGTTTAATTACAAAGTGAAATCTTCAGACAGCCACAGAGTTCCTACTGCCCTTCTTAAGGAAGTTGTCACAGGCAAATTAGCTTTAAGCTGCATAAAAAAACAACAACAATAACAAAAAAAAACAGCTCACAGCAAAGACCGAAACGAGTGGGGTCAGGCCGTGTGTGATTCCCCTCTGGGTTCAAGAGCTGGAGAAGTAGGTGAAAAGCTTGATTCACACAGCTGGCAAAAAGGGCTTCCCCACTCTTAATAGCAGGCTGTGCCTGCAGAAGCTTCAGCTGGGGGTGGTCTGTGAGGGGAGGATGGAAGCACCTGCAGCCTGAATGCGGGAACCAGCTCTTAAACCTCTCAGAAGCAGTTGGTCGCCACGGTAGCAGTGGCAGGCTGTGATTGGCCTTGTCTAACCCTGTTGTGCTCAAGGAGGAATTCTGTCCATTGTTAGACTGTACACATATTGAGGCATTGTGAAACGTAACAAAGCAAAATCCTGCCATTACAAATGTACAGGAGAGGTGAAGTTGGGTAAAATGGCACAAAATGTTTAAACTTGGTCTTTTTTAGAGCTCAATAATATGAAATAAGTGCTCTCTTCTTACTTGTTCTCTCTTTATTCAAAACACCCACCCCCATGCCACAGACCCCCTGCTGTGGCTGAAACAATTAGGCTATGTGTGACCCACACTAACGACTCTCCCTTGTCTTTAAAGATAACTGCAGTAGGAGGGGCAGCAGTGGGTGACATCTTGTCAGGGGGGATTCCTGCGGTGAGTCACTTGTGTATTGGCCCAAGCAGAGGATACCTAGTTATTACCCTACATAAAGACTGTGTGTGTGTGTGTTTAGATTGCCCCAGGTGAGACGTGTGCTAATACCACTGGTGCTTGTGAGAAGCGCTACTTTTCTCAGCTGCACAAGGAGCCCCAGCAGCTCCGTTGCGTCTCAGATGTCACCCTTTATTCCTGCTTTCAGACCAGCTAAGGAAAGCTGTAAATCAAATGCTTTCATCACAAATCAGTCTCCACTGATTTGAGTCTCCACCTTATTTAGGACCAAATGATTCACACCAAATATAAAAACAAAACTCTTCCAGGCAGCAAAGCGAGGTCGTATTTGCAGCAAAGCGGGCAAATTCAAATGTGTGTTTTTCAATCCAGCTTTTAGGTTGCTGAAATGTAAGAAAATAGAAGCTTCTTTAACATTCAGAAGACTTCATGACTTTTGTCCGTTACATTTTTTCACATGGCAAGTTAAATGTTGAAAAGAATGACTCATTTCATTCTGTGGTTTTACCACCCAGTTTCATTTTGTGAACTCAAGCTTTCAAGCCACAGTTTAACATGAAAGAGCAAAAACAGCTTCTCAGGGAGTAGAATTATAAACCACTACAATAGTGCCACACAGACTGGCTCACAAGAAAAACAGTCAACATCCCTCAATTCTGCTAATCGTCATTTTCAAGTGTGAAATCAGTCACGTAACAAGTGTGCCTAAATTTTGGTGACCTCAGGTCAGCATGAGGCAGGCGGTCTGTGTTTACAGATGAGGTGCCGGCACATGCCACCAGTCCTTTGAAATGTGACAAGGTGAGAGCAATGATGAGATAATCTCTGATTTACGATGTTACAGTAGCTTTCAGAAGAGGAAGCCCAGCGAGGAGCTCTCCTGCCTGGCTACTGGCAATACATGTGGCAAAAGTCAATACGGCTGCTCTAAGTTCCATTTAAGATGAGCACTAATAAATGCTGCACTTTTGGAGTGCTGGGGCTGCAAAATCAAGCCCTCTAAATTTAAACAGCAACAAAAACATGAATACATTCAGAAAAGAGTAATTTAATGTTTTTATGCCACACAAGTTGAGTAATTGCACTTCCTTGTTCACATCAGCGGCATGAGGGAGTACGGCCAGAGAGACGGAAGGAAGCTGGCTAGTCAAAAAAAACAAAAAAAACCAACCAAAAACGCAAAAAAACCAAGAAAAACACAAAAAGCCCCGCAGCACTGATCACTGGGACACTTCATTGCTGCAGTGGCAGATTTACTGCCCTGCTTAAGGGCACTTTGATGTGCAATTAGGGAGATGGTTGAGAAAAAGGGCTTTTCATTTATAATTTCTAAAATTTTCGCGACACATGGTGGAATTTTCAATTGTGTGTTGCACGAGATCCCAAAACAATAAGGTAGTGAAGATCACATTACCTTAATCTATGCAAACAAGGATTAACAAAAAAGAGTAGAGTAAACACAACATTTTCAGCAGCACTCTGAAAATTACACATCTTATCAAACATAGTGCTGAGAGAACGGTCAGAAGTTCTCAGCTTTGATGCTTTAACATTTACCACTACTGTAATCCAGGATAAAATGATACTAACAAGCCACATTTGTAAAACTCTCTGCTCTTCTCATTAGTAGGATGCTTGTTAAAGGCTGTATACTGTCATTCTGTAAGTGTAGTCAATGTATTATAACTTCTCTTATTTGTTTTCAGGTCCTTTATCACAATAAATATGTAAAAGTTTTAAAATCTTTACAAAGCTTGTATGCTTTGTTTTACATTTGTATTTCATCCTTTGTGGTCAGTTTAGATTTGAAGAGAATGACACTGAGGGCTTTCACCTGGTTTCAGAGTGTATTCTTGGTAAAGGATAAGGTCTACTTTTAAAGGTTAACCAATTAACTTATCTCACAAGCTGCAAGAATGACTCAGTTGACCTTATTAGAGCTGCACAATGTGGTTAAAAAATATTTACACTTAGGCAGTTCAACATCAATAGCTGAGTAATGTAAAAAGAGGAGCCAGACCTCATGTAAAGGGGTCTATTTTATCTTAACAGATCTGTGTCACAGCTACAGTGACTCCTCCTTCCTCCGTCTCTCTCTCTCTCTCTCTTGGCTCTCCCCCTCCCCCAATCTGTGTAAAAACAAATCTCCTTTTCTGCTCTGTGCCTGAAACTACTGAGTCAACAAATGTCACTGCAGTAAGGCAGAGGCTGCTGGGAAAGAGGTGGGCTCTCCCTTTAAGACTTAACTACAACTAGGCAGATTATTTTCAGACAAAACCCACCTGTTGGTTAACTAAAGAAGGAATGAAAAAGTGAAGTGAATGGACTGTGAGCATTTTGATTAAAGCTGTAACCGTATGTTAAAAAAGTCTTTTCCAACATTCTTCTGCTAACAACCACTAACAAACTTTTCATTCTAGAAACTTCTGTTTCATAATTTTCATCGCTGGCATAAATGGAGTAATGTACGCTCTGTAAAGTGATGTTTATGACCTTTAAAATCAAAGGTGCAAACACATTCTTGCATACTTTGAATGCTAAACCTCAGACTTGCACCTCTATACGAGTTCAGGAAAACCACAGCTGGAGTTATAGTACTTGCCCTATTGTAACACATTTTCACCCAGTGTCACTTCAACAAACTTTCCGCGGCTGAATTTGTCTTCTAAATCACCCTCAGTCTCTCTCTCTCACTCTCAAACTGCTCTCTCTATTGCACTCAAGCCCACGTGGCCAGTGTCAACAGGAGGTGGGTCTTGGCAGACACATGAAGCAAAGTATGCTGCCTGTATCAAGAGCTGGAGAGTTGTCTTACGCTCCACTCTAAAAATGAGCCAGCCAGCCGAGGTGTGCCAAAATAAGACACAGCCGTTGGAAATGAATGCGCTCAAATGGTTGGACTCCAACCTGGCCACCTCTCACACGTTGCTTAAATGCTCTCAAAAATAAGTGCCATTACACCACAGGGGAAGTTGTGTATGACAGAAAGAAAGAAAATGAAAGGAAGTCAAAATAGGGTGAAAAGGGAGGGAAAAACCCTGAGTCACTCAGCTTCCTGTCTGAGCAAAAGGAAGGGGGTGGAGGCATCTTCTGTTCTGTCACAGTCACAGTTGAGACCAGTGCAAAATTCAACATAAAGTGAACTGGGGGGTGGAGTCCTGTCCTGCTCTCTGAATCCACTCCAGTGCTTCAGGGCAGCCGTCATATAGTGTTCACTATTGTGTGCGGCTGAGGGAAGAAGAAAAAAAAGAGGAGGGAGCAGAGGAGGGAAAGAAAACCTGTCTCTTTGTGAGGGAAAGACTCAGCAGGAAAGTGATTTTGTGATTATTTCAGTTTGCCAGCAAAGCAAGGCTCCTTCCCCCTGACCTGCAGCGACATCTTGTCTACTCCACGCCTCCATTGCCTTACACCAGAGTCACATATGAGTGAGCTTCTCAGGCCGGCAAACAGCGACACCCGGGCTTCTCCTGATGATGAGAGCTGACGTCAGACTGGTTTCCATGAATATTGATGTGGAGGATAGTCTGTTTCATAGAAGAACAGAAGGAGGCAAGATGGCTGCCCTTTAGGATTTGTTAAAGAGGAGATCCAGACGGTTTATTGGAATTTCTACAAAGTGGAGGGACCTGAAAAGGAGGTGAGATCTTGCTCTGTGTGTTAATGCACTCCTCACTCTTTTCCCTTTTAACCTTAGGTGTATTTTTGGTGTTTTATGTACTAGGTGAAGAATAGCAAATGTCCCCCTCCGTAAAAGCAAGAGCCAACATAATAAGGAGGGGATATTAGATAAAGCCACTTCAACATGGCTGACGTTTTTTTTTCCTCCCTTTTTTTTTTGCCGGCAGAAACTCAGAAATGCAGTCTGTGTTTTCCTGTGTGTTCAGTGTTCACTCAACATTCTTGCTGCTTTTGAATGCATCGTAGCAAATGGTGAAGTTAGACTGCTTGTTCAGGAGTTTTTCTTTGAGCATAATTTAAATGCCTGCATGAAGCTCTCTTTCTTTCCTTAACATTTCAACCTTGCTTCTCTGTCAGTTACACATTATTAAAATGTATGTTTGTGTGATATGTGTGTTCTTGTACGAGTGCCTTTGTTTTCAGAATAGAAACACATTTTTTAACATTTATGTGTAATTCTTAATTAGCACCTAATCATGTTATCATTTACTGAACATATTTAGATGCAGGCAGTGTTTCCCTCACGGCTACTCATTTTTATATTCATAGCTGTGAATGTGCTTGTTTGTGCTGTTCAGTCGAGAGATTGTATGTAGGAGAGAAAAGTCCAATCTGGATGTGTCCAGCAGTAAGTGCAAAGTGAGTGTCTGCACAGCAGTGGAGCTGGAATAGCTTCTGGCTTTGTGTATCTCTGTTAATCAGCTTTCATTGCTTTCACCACTGAATGACAAGCAGACACAAAGGCAAATCCAAAGGACAGGCAAAAGAGAACTGTGGTGGCAGAGTGTAGAGAAGGCTGACAAGGTCAGAGAGCTCTGAGGGAAATGAAACTCAATCCTACTGCACCATTAACTGGGGGAACAAGAATGGTTATTCTGAAGCAGGTTT
This sequence comes from Naso thynnoides, assembly GCA_029783665.1. Lineage (NCBI taxonomy): Eukaryota > Metazoa > Chordata > Actinopteri > Acanthuriformes > Acanthuridae > Naso > Naso thynnoides. The sequence goes on from JAQLOL010000019.1 coordinate 1,857,348, forward strand.
TGCATCTTTTTTTTTTTTTTTTAAATCTTATCAAGGGGAGTGTTACCAGCAACAAAGCAGCAACAAACAACATATTTCTCACAGAAGTTGACTTAACTTTATCTTCTTGACAGGATTGTGTATTTTTTTAATGCAGCACAAGCAGTTAAAGGTCAATACAATCAGACTGCTGTGTTCTTAAGGAAACACAGCTATTGACAAACACATTGTTAACAGTACAAAGAGGAATGTGTGTCTGTGTTTTCGTGCGTGTGATTTGAGACCGGTTTTAAAGGAATTGTTGTAGAACAACAGCATGTTGACCAAATACTTGCACAGATAATAAAATAAACTACAATAGTGGGATGATTACAGTGAGGTAACATTTGCATACTCAGACAGTTTTGAGCTTTTGTTTTAGTAAGAACACATTTTGAACTACACACGTTAAATACATGATAACAACATGTCAATTCAGATTCATTGTAAGACAACAGGTCTTATCTCATTTAGCAAATAGCTAATTAGTTGTTTTTTTTCCTGAGTTCAGTAGGTGCTACTCTTAGATTAACATCTGAGTGGCCCATTAGACTATAACTGATTTCTCTCAGGTTTGTGACTTTGGTTTGTGTATTCCAATGACTGCAGTCGTAAGGTAACCACATGGCCTTAGGAAAAAAGCAAAGTAAAGGCATGTCTGCAAGGTGGAGAATAATGACTAACCATTAACTGGCCATTGTGATTTTAACAGTCTAGTCTGTCTGCAGGATCAGTGCAGACATTCAGGTTAGCTTTAACAAAAGTTTAACAAGAGTGCTTAAATTTTAGATTTTTTTTAACTGAAAGCTACGTGATTATACACTGAGTGCAAAAAGAGAAGCTACAGAGGCAAAGAAGTAAAAAATACCATCAAATAACAAGAAGTCAACCAGCAAGGTTTTTTGTGAACAGCTGATACAGACAATGAAAGGGCTAAATTCTTCCTTTCTTCTCTGGAACCAATCGTTGTTTTAAAATGTTTGTGTTTACAAGCTGCATTGCTGTGGCTGCCTGTACAGAGCCATGTATCTCCTTCACTACAGTACACGCTCTACTCTAAAACAACAAAAAAAGATCTGCTTGTAGTGGATCAGAAACTAAGCCAACAATGGTTGTGTTCTGCTCTGATGCAATGGCATCACTGTGTTTTGATATGGCAAGCATGGTCATTGACTGTGTGGTGTCAACACGAGCGCTTTAGGAGAGATGTTCTTCGTAGTACTCTTAAAGTAGCAGAGTATGTTGTGACTGCACGAGATCAGGTGATCCACATTTTTGTGTGTGTGGCTCCTATTGCTCCATTCATGATAATAAGACACTGTGGATAATGTCACAAGACAAGATTAGGTTGTATCAGTTTCTTGATTTAACTATTAAGCAAATAAACACTGCATTCCAAACTATATCAACTGCATGGTTTGAAAAAGATTGCATCTAACCCAGTCTGCTGCTTACAAAAGACTGTTATTAAAGTTTTGTGAATGTAGCTACAATTTGTATGTTTAGTATGCAGGATTTGCTAATGCATCATAGTGCCACAATAAAAGATTAAGAAACAAGCACACAATCTTGTGTTTTCATGACCCTCTGCATGGCTGCTGTTATATCAGTAGCTGAAAAGGCACCACAGCATTAATGGGCTAATAGGGGGCTGAGTGGGGGAGGGGTCAGATAGATCAATCACATGCACAAGCTTCTCTCATCTGTCCACACCTACAGATAAAGCCGTGCGGTTGGACTCCTTCGTCATGGCCGTAAGTCCCTTTTATGTCACTCCCAGGGCAAAGACAATATCACCTTTGGGAAGAATGTCCAGTTGCCATAGCGTCCCACAACAATGCTGTCCACTTACAATACCCAAGCCCTTACCCAAGCCCTAACCTCTGACCCTGCTCTGTCCAGCCCACGCATCATATTTCCACCCAGGGGCTGCTGCACAAATGACACAGAAAAACAGGCCTAGTGGCAGGTTAGACATTTTAAAATACACTACCTGCTGGCTGGCTGGCTGGCTAGTCACAGTTTAACTGCTTCCATGAGACAAAATGGCGAAATACTGAGGGTTGTATTGATTTCTGCAATATTGATCTCCTTGCTGTGTGCTATTGGGGGTTGTTTTTCTATGGAGAGCAAGTGAGAAGCAGCAAACCACAATCAGGTGTTTCTAAAATGGAATCTTAGTCTTAGTAGTTGGTCACATTTAAAAACATGCACATAAAATTTCCAATGAGAATTCTTATGAGGATGAAAGAAAGCTCTAGCTGCTGGATATGATTGAATAAACTCTAGCCTCAGATATCCCTGTTTTAAAAGACCAAGTTTAACTGCATGCCACATGCCATTATATTTAGCATTGTATTTATATGAATTTGATCATTTCTTGTACCCTTTTTTTTAACTTATTGTACTGGCTAGTCCTGAAGCCTGCTGATTAAGAAAGCACTGTTGGCTCTAGAGAGTTATGTGCATATCTTCTAATACATTAGAATAATATTTATGAACTGAAGCCAAATCATATCATATGCCAGTTATCAGTATCAACAATCCTTGCTTTCTGTCCCATGAAGAACCTGCTGTAAAAGAGACTTTGGTGCAATTATGTCCTTGGAGTGGTTTATTGGTCATCACTGGAAGTGTGTGATATTAATGTTTGTTATAACACTGACATACAAAAATGTTATCAGTAATTGCCACATCAGACGACTCGTGGCCTTCTTCTGTACAAGGCCGTGTGTTGTTAACCGGGCTGAGGCGTAATTATGGAGTGAGAGTGATAAGGCTCTGTTTGAGTGGCACACGGCCGGAGGGAGTGTTACTGGCCCTGTGAGCATGTATCGATGTCAGGGTTTACCTCAGGGGTGAGGCAGCGAGGGCAGCAACTCAAAAGCTTCCTCCACGTGAGCACAGGCACATGGCCACTCTGTTTACAAACACTATCCTGGCATTCCACAGCGAGAGAGGCAAGTGAGATGTTACGTAACCTCCCAAAAGCGAATAGCATCTCTTCCCGCCTCTCGCGGGCCGCCTTATGCCGGTCCGCCTCTCCTACGCTTGGACAATCTTCTTGAATGCTGCTTTTCGCCAGTTCCGCTACCAGAAATTAAGAATCAGAAAAAAGCAACTAGAGCCACAGCCTCGTAAGCGTCTGTGCTTGACAACATGGCGAGACTGAGAGTAGGCCTTTTCTTGTGTTTATATTAACCTGATAGCGCAAAGCTTGTGCCCAGTGCCAGGCCAGGAGATCTAGCGGGCAGTTAAGTCAAATGATTTAAGAAATTTTCTTTATAGTTCCAGTTTTGAGTCTTGACGAAAGGATGGCTAAACTTGTAAGGTGTCATACAAAGTACAAATAATAAAAACAATCTTCACATGTGCACAGGCAATGTTAGTGGCACATTTTAGTCTACAAATTTGCTCTACATTGCGCTGCAGTTTTACATAAAGTATTTATTTATTGAGAAAAGTTGGCTTGACCAGAATTCAGTTACCTTTACTAATTCTGGAAGTAATAATCAAACTGAGGTCAAGCTGGAGCTCTTGAAAAGGAAGATGAAATGTTTTTTAAATTAAACAGTCAACAAGATTAGCATATGTAGACAAAAATGTTAGTGCGTCTTTGTTGGAGTGAAACATGGCTCTTCATTAGCTAATATGTTGTTTTTCAAACTTAGGTGGAACAATGTGTATGGAGGAAGTAGCAAACATCCACAAAGACTGTCAATAGGCCTTCAAAGTCTGAAAAAGTGACCTAACTCCATGCTAGGATCTCACCCTGGTAAGATTCTGGTGTCAGTTTGTATCGCAGCCAGTCAGTTCCAGTTATATCAAATCTCTGACTAAGAAGACTTTGTCACTGGTCTAATTCGAAATGCTCAATGGAAAAAGTTACCTTTCAGGACCTAAAGAACTGACTTTAAATATATACATCATCAAAAAGCATTCTGTTCAATTTGACAAATTAGATCCACATCTGTAAAAGAAATTTCCCTAGCATGCCTGTTTCATGATCAACAAAGCTCTGTCATGACAGCGCAATCTCAGTGGGGTCCATGGTGATTTAAACAACTACTTTTGATGAGTGTTTGCCCACTTCTAAAATGGCTGTCAGATAGATGCTTTTGCTGCTAGGAGCTGTCATTGAAAAGGTTAGGCCCCGTGGCCCCCTGTTGTCTGCACAAGGAGCACAAAGAAAGACAGCTGGTTCTGAATGTCATTTAGAAGCGTAACCCTACTAAAGGCTTTGAATGACATCACTAACTACTTCTGAGGGCTCCGCATGGCTCATGCCCGATATTAGGTTTCCTGTGCGGAATGTAAGAGTTCGACAGCTGGTGTCATTTTGAGATAGACTGCTCAACGGCAATCAACTTGGGTATATATGTATTCATATTAAAGACAGTCTGTGAGTTGCACAGAGACTCCTAGATGGGATAAAATGAAGCACTGAAGCACAACTTTAAGTGCATTTGGTACACCAGCTCCCCTACCAAAATAACAACCATACAAATGCTGTAGCTTTTTGTGCAGTAAAACACTTAGCTACCTAACAAACCACGCTGCATTTTTGAATGACATACTTTGTGAATTGAACCCCAAAGAAAACACAGACCATGCTTAACAACTCATTAAATACTGTTTAAAATCTATACCTCCTGATAAATTGTTGACATGTGAGATATAGGTTGAAAGGTTCATAAATCTTTACACTGAATGAATCACAATATATCCACGCAGAAGAACTTGTGATCTCCACTCAATGAAAGAGTCACGTGCCTCCAACTCAGCGGAGGGAAACAGTGGAGTTTAGCAACAGTGGCTTAGATTGGGGCTGCTTAGGAACCAGCGAGGAAAGGAGTATCATTACATTCCCTTTCCAAATGTCATAAGAGCACATATCAAATATTTCAACTACAAAGTTATTTTGGGTACAGCTGCAGCACATTTTTGGCTTTATGTTTCATGAATAAACAAAGAAAACTGGATGACCAAACTTGTTTTTGTTCTAGATACACCATTATCTGTAGTGCAGTCTTTCACCAAACTGAAATCAGCCCTAGTATTTAGTCCATTTAAAATTCCTCCACTGCCATGTTGTGCGCCATGTTTTAAATTCCCCTCTATCATAATGTTTCCCTTTGCTCTGTTTACTGTTCACCACTGCTTCCTGTTTAATTGGAAGCTGGTTTGGATTTGGATCATGCAAACAGAAAGGAAATATTTGCTAAATAAATGTGCCTTTGAGCTAATCACATGCCAAGACGTGCAGTCTAGAGGGTGAACTGAAGAAACACAGGAATCAGCGTTTGTTTATCACTTGGCTTTGTGTATGAATTTTCCTTCTCATACCAGATTACAGCGGATGAGAAAAATAAAGAGAAAAAAGGTATATAAAAGTATCCCTTTTCTTACAATTTCCACTGAGAGCTATTAAAATATCTTTGCTTTAAACTTTGTGGCCAAACACATTTCTAAAACCTAATTTTTAAGGTGTTGACTCGCATAAGTGCAAATGTAGGCTTCTGAATATGTGGCACTGGCACTATTGATTTACTAGCAAGATCAATGGTGAAAGCACATGTGCACGCCATGGCAAAGCAGCCTACTCTGCAGTCAGCCGTGCTGGGGTAATGTTTAGACCAGATGGGCTTTGAAGGGCTCATAAGATGGTTGCCAGGGCTACCGTGCATTCTGAAAGAAATTAACTTTACTTTGAGCACAGTTCATCAAGTTAGTCAGATATATTGACTGATGCATTGACAAAGGTTGTGGAGGGGAAAAGAGAAAAGGTACCTTGGAAGGAAAAGTGCAGCACTGTGAGGAGTTGGGGGCAGGTTAGATGGTTTGTATGCTCAGAAGTCCTTTTCTTAATTAGAGTCTCCATGTGATACAGCTTGAAGGCACAGAAAAAGGTTTAGACTCTAAGTGCAAGCTTTGTGCAGTGTGCTTCTTAGCTAGGCAGGGTAGTGCTGATTACACAGGAAAAATCTAAGACTATGAGACTCTAAGTTAGACCAGGGCTAATGTTCAACAACTGTCTACTATCAGGATTGACCTCTTTTAGCAAACAGTCTACAATGATGCAAGTGTTACTGGTATAGACAAAGGCACTATATTACTGAAATGAATACATTTGGACGGTTGACGGTTAAAAGATTTGATCTCTGACAATGAGGCTTTTTTTTAACAACAGATGTCAGGGCGGTGTCAGTATTAGCTGTATTCTTAAGTTATAAATAAATATTAAGTAGGCTATTTGCTAGTCTTTCAACAAGCAGGTTTTTTTTTGTTTTGTTTTTTTTTAGATTCATACTTTATAATGAGTGACAGTTGGAGAGAGAGAAAGGCAAGGGATAGAGAGAGGGGACAAAGTGCAGAAAAGGGCCTGTGCTGGAAAGGAACGTGGGAAGAACTAAAAGCATGGTACATTCTCTACCAGTGACCAGGGTGCCCCTAAGCAAGCAGACTGCTACAGAATCAAAAAAAAAAAAAAAAAAAAGATCAAGAGGAGGAGGCCAAAATGCTGTACAGATGAGACCTTTTTTGTGTAGTAAAAGTATGCCAGCAAGATGTTTAGCATGCAAGTGTTTGTAGTTTTGTCTGTATACCTGCTAAACAAGTTATATCAGATGAACAGGGAGGCGAGGTTTACCCCAACAACAAGAGCTGTCGGGTTGTACATACCAATGTCTTTACAAGAACTTAACTGTCGTCACCTCTCACATTTGAAATTTGTAACATGCTAAATTTCATGCATATATCACTCATCTTTACTGAATCATGGAGTATTGCAATGACATTCAACACCACAAATGTCTAAGCACCAAAACATGAGATATCCTGAAGGATTTGTCCATTAGTCTAAGGGCTTTAGAATCCACAACATTAACTGGGCCAAGGATAACCTGTCAGCAGTTCAGCCAGTGTAGTCTTGTCCTCAAAACAATAAATGTGACATAACCAGCCATGTCAAACTACAAATCACAGACTCTTGTATTCCTCAGAAAAGAACCATGTGGCTCTTTACAAGTAAATATACTATGTGTGGCTATAAGCAATTTGATATGGCTTCTTATTATGGTTCCAGTTTATCTTTTCTGTCTTTTTCCCTCTGTTTTATCTTTTTGCCATGAGGGAGGACTACCAATTAAACAATTAACTGAAACAAATACTATTGTCATGAGGAACAATGCATTACTGCAGTTTTGTCCTTGTCTTTATTTTTCAGCTCCATTTTAATGCTGGGTACTTTTGGGTTGTTTTCAGCTAGTCATATATAGTTGTTCATGTATCACGTTGACAGGAAAAGGTGCACAGCTGATTGAAATGAACCTTCGCAAATAATAACCCGGGTTAAAACAGGGTTAACATTAAGTCATCTCTTTAACTTTCCAGATGGGGGCTGTATTGCTGGGGACCAAAAGAAGTGCAGTGTCGAATGTGAAGTAGTTTGGACAGGCAGTACTTCAGAAGGCAGAGAAACATTGTGCTGCAGATATAGAAAGCTCTGCGCGCAGCAGCTCCAGACCCGGTTTTAGACTTAGGCAGTCACATGGTTTCTATGTAGTCTGTGACTACGGTAACAAAGCCAACTAGACAGAGGGGTTGAGTTAACGTCTCTCGCAGTGCTGGTGGTACCTAATTAAACATCAGCTGATTTGAGTTTAAACGTGAATATTTGATAATCTTGGGCAGTGGTCAACTTACTGTTACTAAGTTAATGTAAGCTAGCTATCCTCAATGAATAATGTCAGCCTATCCTTTGTAACCCTGGGACCGGCTATGGGTCAGCTTGGGGTAGCCAGCTTAAGCATTATTTCATGAATTTTTCAGAAGAAATGATAAAGCAGTAGAGATGTCATTTATTCACTTTCGTGACTGAATGAAAAAATTCCTACGAGTTGGATTTCGATTCTTTCAGCATCTTCCACATATTGTCTGATTGACATTATTACTATGTAAATTCATTGTAAATTTAGCTTTTGCTTTAATTCAACTATGAAACACAATTAATAATGATTGTAATTATTTATTTAGGTTCTTATGTTTTGGGAACTTCTAAATGAACTAAAATGAAACTGGTGAGGCACTGAAATATTGCTGTGTTGTTAATGAAGTTTTTTTTTTTTTGAGAAAAAAAATCAAACAAAGAAAACTTGATGGCCCATGTGTATTAAACTGCTGCGTCTGGACCTCAAAGAGCTCTCAGCAGGTCGATAATATTGAGAAAGCTGCAGCCGATGAACCAGATCGTGCCAAACAGGAACGTTTTGAACGGGCGTTGCACTAGTGTAATGGAAGATAGAAATGAGACAAAAAGCTGTAGAAGCACATGGACTGCAGTGGGAATCTCCACAAGTCTGCCACATCTGTCTTGCATTAGACATAAAGAACAATGTAAATTGTACATACCCCTTCTTCTTATGGAGGGGGAGGGGGCTCTCTGGGGAAGAAATTACAAACAGAAGTGTAGGCTCTCTGTGTTTCTGCTGCCCTACTAAATATCCTAACACATTTGAAAAGATTTGAAAATGAGACAAAGGAATGCTAGATAAAAGAATGTCATTTAGTGTGTCCTATTTAAATGTAGGTAGATTTTCATATCATATTCATTAACAGTAATGTGTACCGTAATTTGCTAATCAACATTAAACTTCTCAGCAAGCTGATTCTACCTGTAGAGCTGGACTGCTTTTGGTCAACCAATAGTGAAGAAGAAAGGACAGATGAGGGAAAAAAAAGCACAGGTCTGTTGCTTCAGGGTGTCACGTGTTGCAGCCAACATTATGCCACAATGTAGTCATTAGGCCACACCAGGAAGTAGCATTGCTCTACCTGACAGAAAAGCTAGTTCTGAGGTTGCACAAAGTCTCTCATCATGCAGCATTTATATATGGAATCAACAGACTCAAAACCTCAAGCTTCTGCGTGACTGGTAATATAGTTCACATGTATCTGCATCCCTTTGGCCGATACAAAAGATTGCCACGTCTTAACTAAAAACAGAGGCCATATATGCTTCTTGATATGATCCACAAAAGTTATATATCAAAGTTCACACGACCCCTATCTGAAACCCTGATTTAAAACATGTGGTTGTACTATAACTTGGTTGGGAGCAGTGATTTTCTAGAGTAACTTTATATTTATGACAAAGGCATGAAAGTGTTAATTAAAGCTTACAATGTAAACAAAGAAAATGATATCGCAAATAAAAAGAGAGACTATTCCTCTCAGAGAGGAGAAACAGATGACCGGGTTTTGGAAATGAGTAAAATGACATGGTAAAATTTTACTTCTTTTTTTTTTTTTTCCAGAATTTCACTTCCATGTTTAATTTTGTTTAGATATTTCCTCTATCCGGGCAAGCTGTGGTGCAAACATAGTGCAGATCCTACATGCAGAAAGCTAACAATGATTTGGCTAGCAAGTAAATTTGGAGGATTACAAAAAATGACTGCAGAAACAAGGGCCTTTTGTTTCTTAGCCAGGGTGGAGAGTGTCATATGTTCAGACTGTTAGAAAGAAAGAGAGAATGAGGGCACGAGTGACCATGTGAGATGCATCGTACGTACTGCCTGAATGTACCATGTGACCTTGCTCACAAGTGTAAAGTGCCGGACTGAGAGACCCAGTGAGATATTCAGAACATGAATGAACAGCTGTAGTATCTATCAACACATGCCACTCGTGCTTAACTTCATGTGGTGCTTTATGCAGAGACATAAACTCTTCACCTTTCAATGAAATTTGGTACAAAATAGGTCACCTGAGAGATCAGGTACCTTTGCTCAATCCATAGAAAGGGAATAAAATGGAATTCTGTGGTTCAATCACTGAAACATCATTTCATTGAAACTGTAGCGACAAGAACTGTTCAAGGACAATTATCAATAATAATTTTAACAACTAACTTTTAACCTAGGATGCTCACTGCTTCAGGGAGCAGGCACAGGGAGACAAAGTTAAAATGGCACATCAAGGTGTGTTTTGTTTGGCAGAGAATCTGTTTGTCTGTCTTAAAGGTATCAGAGAGTGCATGATTGCAAGTCAAGTATATTTCCGTGTTTATTTCGGATTACCATGGACTGTAGATTATTTGAAAACTAAGTTATCAGTATTAGCCTCATGCATTATATTTCTTAAGTAGTGTGCAGTCAGTTCACAGTGCAATTTAATCTTTCTGATGCTATGAATAACTGTTTTAAAAGTATTCTTGCTCATATTGTTTGACATGGCCACAGTAGCCTTAAAATGCTATAAAAAAAATGGTTGTTTCAAAAGCTTTCAGTGTAGGCTAAGTGGCAACATTACATGTTACAATGAAATGTTTTGTGTTTACAGATTAAAAGAATAGGGACATAGCAATGTGCTTCTATTTTCTTTTTAATTGACAAAATGTCTGTGTTGTAGGCCTACTTGGTTTGCTCTGTCCAAGTAATGTTCCCACCATTTTTTAATATTTGTCATGACCTTCCAGACTTTCCATTCCACTCCCTTAACTTTTCCCCTTAAAACTCTCAAGTGTAGTGAACTCACTCAGTTCATATGTTAACCATATGTCATGATTCAAAATGTTTACACAGATATCTTGAGGAACATTCAAACATTGCCATAAATCAGGCAAATGACTGTGCATAAAAAGCCCTCTTAATATCAACTGGTCCCACAGCACTTGGGCTGAAATTTTAGCATGTATGGTTGAGAGCAAAGAGTGCTATGATTATAATAACATGATTATAAAGACAAATAAAAAGTTACTGACTCTTGTATTTAACAATGGTCTTCAGGACATTCTGAGATGTTTTATACTGTTGTTGTTTACATAGCCAACTGGAAGGCAGAGTTATGAAAGTGTTGTCAGAGGTCATGGGGTTTGCAGAACAGCCAGTCTGGCTCTATATTTACTGGAGGGGTTTAAAACACTGTAGAATGCAAGTTATCTGACCTGATTACACTGGTAGGAGTTACTAAGGATGATGTTTTACAGGTTTCACAGCTCTGCTGCATGCAGTCTGAACTGCTTCACTCCAGTCTGTCTACATTACAGCCATTAGTTATACGTACTTCTAACATTAAACCAGTAGAAATAAGACAATTGATTATGTTTTGATACTTTAAGTAAATATATTTAAGACTGAGTCATATGAAACTCTTTCAAGACTTGATTTCACTTTTTATTGTTCGTACAATATCGATAATATTGTCAGTTGGGTTTTGAAATTAAAGCAATATTAATACTTACTGTTAATAAGGAGGCAGCAATGCTGTGGGCACGGTGGCTAAATGAGTAATAAAGTTGCAGGTTTAATATTAAGTTAGGTGACATTATAACAAAGATTAGTACTAAAGGGCTTTGTAATGGCTCAGTAGGGTTAGGATTAGTTTATGAGGCATATGGCTCTATCTTTACTAAGTGCTCTGAAAATTTATAGTCTCTGGACTGGACACATGCTCCATGTTCTTATCTTTCAAACAGGAAAATACAAATGGGCCTATTTCAGCAAAGAAAAGGAAATGTACACTTGAGATTATTCTTGGGACTGTTCTGCAAAAGAGCAGTGGGGCTTAGCAAGTACCGCTTGATTTACAGTGCTGCTCCACATCTCCCTTTCTCTCTTCAACAACAGCACCCTTTAGCCTGGCTGCCTAGGTCTCAACCTGAAAGTGCAGAGACCCGAGTTTCCCAGCAGCTGTCGTCAGAAGTGAATGTCACATACGGCTGCCAAGTCACGCCAAATAGACCTCATCTACTATGGTAGCTCTCATATTTCACCGCCTCCCTCTGGGCATAACAAAAACACAGTGTGAGTGCAGTGCATTAAAGTTTGTAACTCTTGTGTTGTAAAGACAAAACATCAAGCAACTGCAGGATCCAAATTCAACACCCTCTGATTTATAGCTCATTTTTTACATTCTGGCATTCACTCGACGATGATCTTTCAGCAACAGAACAAAAAAGGCGACTTGTGTGCAGCTGCATTTGGTAAAGCAAAGCAATATTTTAAACAAGCCACTTCAAAATAAGTAAGGCTCTACTTTCATGTGCATTAACTGCGTTCCTTAACTGACTCTTGTGCAAACTGTGTCCATTGTTTTACAACACTGATCACACTGTGTCCAAGAGTCGAGCCTTGCCCCCAGGCTTCAAAGCACTAAAACAACTGACCATCTATAAATGCCAACAGATACATAGCTAGAGAGAAAATAACCAAGGCCAGTGACTATGTTGGTTTCAACAACAGTGCTTAGCAGCCAGGGTCATAACTGCACAGGCTAGATGATAGACTGGACGGGAGGGAAGCAGATGATAGCAGATATAAGAGGAACCTGAAAGTGTAATTAAAGGGCTGAAGACTGGAGGGGAGGCTAAGGGAGAGGGAGGGAGACCAAACAACAGCATTTAGACAAAGAAATAGACTTTTGGAGGGAAGGAAGGCTTTGCTGGAAATCCAGTTCAAGCCAGGCAAGTCATGTCATATAATAAACTGATAAAGAGTACTCATTTCTTGGGTAGAAATTAGCTACTAGAAAGAAAACCAAAATAGATCAAAGCATTTAACATCCAGAAGCAGTCCACACTGAAGCCACTGCAATACTGTGCCTCTGGTTTAGTTTAGTGCTCTACTTCTGAAGCAAAAATAGACCTTCCTGTGAATCACATCTACTGAATAATTAAGCAGATGTAGCCCATACTCCAAATGTCTCAAAGCAAGCAGTAAGAATTTGACTTACAACATTACATAATGGTGTGTGTGTTTGTATGTTTGTACGCGTACAGGCGCGTGCACACTCAGCTGGGATCTCTGGCTTTGTTCTGGGTTTGCAAAGATTTTTTTTCTGTTGTTGTCAGTGTGGGTGTATCCAACTGTGACAAGCTGCTTGGCTCCACTTGGTCCTTTGTAAAACCCGGAGTGTCCCATAGGAATGGATCTGTGCTGACAGCAGCTTAGCACCAGTGTTCACCTCTTGACTTGAGTTACTGATTTACAGACCACATCGAGGGCCAGACAAAACAAAGGAGTAATCACATGAGGTTGGGAAGTGATATTCACCCACTTACCTCACTGTTACATTTCAGGGATTAGATGCTTTTTATTTGAAAGAGTTCAGGAAAAGGAAGAACATCAGTTTACTCTTTTCCTCAAAGCAAGTTGAATTTGTGTCAAGGGTTGAGTCCACTTCAAAAAAAATTTTAATTTCCTAATGAAGTTGTGTATTTTTTTTTTAAATACATTTTCTCCATATGTTTTTATTCATAGTATATAACTCCCTTTAGCTGTAAATATTTTAGTTAATATGTAAAACAAAATTGCAAATCCAGCAGAAAATAATCATTAAGTAAATGGTTGGCATATAGACATTTCAACAAATTGATTAATGTGGTAAATTAGGCCGTAGCTCAATACAGTACTCTCTATATAAAATTAGCAGATGTGCTACAGATGAGCAAGCCCCTCTTGATATAAGGACCATTTTCCATTCATCAATTTGAGCATGTGTCAGAACTCCCACATGGTTTTCTCGCACTCATTTGTCAAAATAACACATTTCAGTTTTAATAACTCTGACATAATCATAAAGAGGCTTGGTGTCACTTCTGATTACACCACTGGAGGTGGTGTCCCGCTGTGGCACTTTACATCTGCATGTGTCTGACAGCAGCAAAGGGGAGATTAGCTCTGCAACTTGTTGCCAAAGTGGCTCATGATGCTTTTTACTTCAGGTTCCAGTCCTGTCTGAAAATAAGTCATGAGTTACCAACACAATTGTTGTTTGCCAGCAAGTGGTGGAACAGGTTTCCATTTCTCCAAAATGTTATGCTACATTTTAATTTACATTTGTCCCAGTCCCTGGAATAGTGTGTAGTCAATCTGAATAAGGAAAAAGAAATTACCTTAATGGCAATTTGACAATTAACATCTGAGATCATTTTTCAGCCAGACTTGCACCAAATAGTTCAATTTAATCATATTAGCTATTTGTCTAAACTAGTTCCATTAAAGTGATGTTGCATGTAAACAGCTGGTTGATTTTGCATTTTTGTCTTCATTTGTCTTTAAAGAGTTGCTCTTCTCGAGTTTTTACTTCTCTTCTTCTGGCTAATTAAAACTCTTCCATTTCCTATTGCACATTTTTTTATTAAAATGTTTTTTGTGATGTAAGATTCCCACGCTTACTCACACGAAAAGGCACATCTCAGGCTCTTTTCACTAACCATTGACCTGAGAGCTGTCTTTGTTTTGTGTGTGCAGCTTCCCTCCTCCACCTGCTAACAGGCAGCTGGCTGCTCTGTTGTGACAACGGCCAGAGCTTCCAGACAGCCGTAACAGCTTGGCTCGTTAGTGGAAGATTTAACACTCTAACTTTGGGGTTTTGGAGGGCTGTTCATGTCCTGAAGGGGTGATTGACAAAGAGCAAGATGATTATGTCTCCCTGCTCGCTTGCTTGGCCAGAACTTTGGCTGAGAGTTGCCTTTTTCTTTTAGAACAGAGTGACTTTTTTCCCCTTCATTCATGACCAGAAATTGTGGTTAAGGGATTAAAGAAACCTGATTATAAGTACTGCTGCTGCTCTGAAAGTGGACAGCACCTTGAAGTCTTAAATTATTTTATGACATGGGGATGGCAATTTAAAAAAGCACTTAAATGTAAAATGAATTGAATTTTTACACAAGATTCGTGTCAACTGGAGCTCAATTTAATTGACCTTTGATGAAACTTTTGCACTTGCACAGTCAACAATTATCCCAAAACTAGGACACTTTTGACATGTGTATCTAAATTGATATTCTTCTAACTTATATCACCTATCTGTATACATAAATCCAACACACATTTGGTTACAGTGGTTTAGTTAAGGCTAAAAACTACTTGAACAAGTTTTGATAAAGATAGCTGACTTTCAATGGGGAGGTAAACCTTAATTTCCTGACTGAAGGTCCTGTATGTGACCCATCACTTTACCGTAACCTTCATCTCTCCCGAAGGGGTACCGGATGCATTAAAAAAAGACACAAAGAAATCCTGACCAAGCTGCTAGATATTACAGGCTGGGAATACTAGCAGTTTGACAATACATATTATTTATAGATGATTTTTTCATTAAAAGGCCTTGCTTGTTGTGACTGAAATGGATACTGTGAATATACAGTTTCAGTTAGTTTTAAACAACTTTATCAGAATTTGTATTTTGAAGGAGACAGCTCTTCTGTCAAAATCTTAAAAGGCCCAATGATGGAGCGTGATTTTGCCAAATGACACATGCCACAGTACTGCAAACACTTACTTACTTCTACCTCCCAACATCAGTCAGTGCCTATAGTAAGCCTAGTAGGTTCACAATAACAGGAGGGCGTTTGTGGTAATCGAAAGCTGGATCCAATTATGTTTTCTAAGGTTGCACAGCATATTTTTGTTAACTCAATCACAGCAGCCAGGAGTTGCTACCCAAGACTATACTTAGAGCTCCTAGGACATTATTTGGGTATTTTAAGTACTGAGTGACCTCAAGAAATGATGAATAGTTACAGTTACTGTAAAGCCATTCCTTACATAATATACTTGTTAAGAAAGCTTTGTAAACTGAAAAATGAGTGATATGAACATAGAGTTGTGGTGGAAACTTCAAGGTGGCAGGCACTGGCAAAGTCATTAGGATCTTGTCATTACCTGTAATGCTGTGAAATTGTTCTATGACAGTGAATATTAAGGTTTTTAGTGCCTGATTAATTGCGTGTTTAGACTTGAAATATAAACTTTTGGCATCAGTTCACTGGGTTTTTATATTACTTTAAAATCTAAAAGAGCCGTATACTCAGTATTTAGTGCAGAAGGAGGTCATGATGATGATTGTTTTTGTATTCAACTTTCAAGACATTAATCAAGATTATAAAAATGCATCGTCTGCCCTCAAAATATGTAGAAAAATAATGCTTGGAGACAAAGACAACTTGTCTAAAAACCTGCCTATACTGGATACATTATTGATTATGACAAGCTAAAACAAAGTGAAAAATCTTTGTGTTTCTCTTTGTTATTTATTATAAATGTTGTATGGAAAGAGGGTTGAAAACCAATCAAACAAAACTAAGCAGTAAACATAAACGCATGCAAGTTTCAAATGCAACTACTTTCTTTGCCGTAAATTTAATTTTGATTCAGGACAAACTAAAGAACAGGTTTGATACCATATAAGGACATCTCACGATTGAAAACTGAATATGGGCTCCTTTTGTGCTCATCAACTGCCCATTCCTTCAGCATCTGCAGGAGAGTCGCTTATAATTATGATGGATTAGACTGCGGCTCTTTGTGTCTGCGCACAGCAATTGTTTTGCAGATGCTGCAGATGTGACATGCATTATTAATAAAGAGAGATAGAAAAACATTTTACTGGAATCACTGGAATCTATCTGCTTGAGAGAGAGAAAGAGAGAGAGAGCATACGTGAGTGAAAAATTAAAAAAATAAGCCCCTTTTGTTTCACCTTCTGTAGAAAAAACTCATTTTCTAAACATCACCTATTAAAAGACTTATTGCAACTACAGTTCCTAAGTTACAAATGGTCAAGATTTAAGGTTAAACTAGGTGAGTTTTACAGCTCTAGTTACATATACATTCAGATCAACTCAGTGATTAAGCAAAAAGTTTGAAGTTATGTAATGTTTGTGGTATTTCTGTTTAGGGTAACTGTAAACTGCAAGTCAGCTCCGTGTGAGAAAATAGACGACATTAACCTTCGTGCAGTCATCTCTGTCATGTTTGCATTCAGCATTCCCTGTCCTTACCATGGTGTAAGAAGGAGCACCCTCTAGAAGCGTTATCTACACATTCTTGAGGACCTTCTTGGGTGAACCTTTGAGATGGAGATAGTAAATGACTGCATGGAAGACAATATTGTCCATTTTCTCAGAAAGTGCTAATCTACAGTGTACAATTTTCTTTAATCAACTACAGCCTCTATAACCATTATTGCTGCACTGTAAAACACAATGCTGCGTGTAACTTATCTGCACACAGTCACAATTGGAACGTTAGTAACATTAGGAAAGGGAGGCTTGCTATTTCTTTCTATCATTACATATGGCAGACATAATCGTCATTTCTGTACTGTGTCAGCTGTGAAGGTCGTGGAAACAATGAAAAACTTAACAATGTTAAGAGCTGTGTTCAGAGCATAATCCAGAGCTGAATAATAAACTCATGTCGCACAACTCTGTATTTGGACCATCATTTCTGAAAACTAGTGCTGTCAGGATGTTGGGACGTCTTTGACGTCAGGAGAATCTCAATGCTGATTGGCTGTCTAGTGATCACATGAATACATACATACAGACAGACATACACACACAGAGATTCTTTGCTATAATAGAGTGACTGAAGTTGTCTGTAAGCTTCATTTACCTACATTTTGACTTGCAAAGTCTATAAATGACGTTGTTGTATAACCAATGTCTCACTCCTTGTAAAATGCTGCAGTTAATACTGAGAATAGACAGAAAAAAAAATCAAATCCATATCAAAATGTAAAATGCTGAACTACGCTTTTTTTCCCCCATTAAACTTATTTTAGGTGTTGTACAAGTCCACTGAAGAAATAACATTTATCTGAAAGTTTAAAAAAGATGCTTAGGCTAGCATGGGAAACAATGTAGAGGATCAGTTTAGATTTTGCACTCATTATTAACTCAATGACACAAAGCTAACAGTGCTGTGAGTTGAGCCCTGACAACAAACGCCTCAAACTTGAGAACAGAATTAAATTAGCATATTTGACATTACAATGCGTAAAGGGTGAAGAATAACACAACTGAACAGCTGACAAGCAGCCAACTTCTCCTCCCATCTACCATCTGGGACATTAACCTTGCATCCTGCCGCCTTCAATCAATGAGAGTAGTATTTTCTTTAAAATATAAATCCATTTTTTCTTGTGTAATCAATATGCAAAGTCCAGAAAGTCTTACTCCAAACTTTTACCCTACATTGGAATTTATTTCACAACACTGTGGCAGTAATCTGGAATCAGTGATCATGTGAATATATCATGAATATCTGAAAATTGTCTTTATCTATAATTAGAAGCAAGAGGCTGCCAGTTTGCATGGTGACTACATTTTTGTGCTTTATACAAGTGGTGCAGCTTTAGAGAGACGAACACTGGACCAAGACATGAGGCAAATACAGCTGTCTGTCCTATGCATTTAAACTGAGCAGTCCTCTAGCTTTTCTTTTTCCTCTATTAGTTTAGAGCATGTTCCTACTATATTTATTTAAAACAGTGACTGTTAATATTTGTAGTGCAATGGTGATTTATAAAATTTCCCTTATGCTGGTCTACAAAAGACTATTATGGAACTAAATTAAACACCACATGATTGACTGGGCATTTTTGCAACCAAGAGGTTTGTTTCAAAACAATGCAGTCATGTAACCGTTTCCTAGTTTTTACCTACTGAACAGTTGTGACAGTAAACATTCCGTCTATTGTGGTGTTTTTAGATTTACTGTTTACATACAGTACATAACAGGATATCACAGCTTAGATAAGGGTAGGGTCCTCAAAAGGACACGCACATGATGCCATGCACTCCTGTTAATTTGCACTGAAAATGTGACTACAAAACATGGTGTACACCTTCAGAAAACATTTTGTTAAGCTGTGTATGTGTAACGTTAAATTTAAAATGCTGACTAGCTGTTCACTGTCAGCCTCTAGTTTGAATTCTCTCCTCTTTGCTCATATTGCACTTGTTATCTGAGTTCACATGATTGAGGGACTAAGATAATTGAGGGTGAATCTAACTCCCTGAAAGGATCGTGTTGATACGTGTTCACCACAAAAAGCAAATAAAGCTCTAGAGTCCTTTCTCTCACTAGGCCATATTCAGCCTCTAGTTTAAAAGTGCCAAAATTAGATTTTTGTCAGCAGTTAATATTGACAGTAGTAAAATCATTATAATTGCTATTAAAAGATTGGAAAGATGGTTTAGTGAAGTAATTAGCATAACTTAAGAGTTTGGATTAACAGTATCTAATTTTGTCTAAGGGGGCTGTGATGCTTAACGTAAACTAAAAAATGTTGATTGGTTCAGTGCATCTTCAGTGCAAAGAGGTACAACAAATAAAGCATACTTTAGCATGAAAAGAACAAAATTTCATGAATCATATCAGAACTTCTCATCAACACATAAGTTTGTGTTACGCAGCCTATAGCATAGTATTCAGATAGAGTGAATAATGATGTCCAGTGTTTAGCAAGACATGAAAATCATTTTAAATGATTATATGTAAATACTAATCATAGTGCCCAGTTATTTTTATTTTAATTTCCCTGAGGGAACCTGCCCTCTATCTATCTATCTATCTATCTATCTATCTATCTATCTATCTATCTATCTATCTATCTATCTATCTATCTATC
>JAQLOL010000019.1:1893826-1910571 GCA_029783665.1 Naso thynnoides
TTAAAAAGACTTTTAATACCCAGCAAACATTTCCTCCTGTTTTCACTGCAAACTCGTGACGGAACATTATAAATTTTCACCTGCAGTGAAGACAACAACCCCCATAATCCAACGCTACATCACAATGCAATTAAATTATGCTTTTGTTTTGAATGAGTTGCTAGAAATCAGAGGTGGAAAGTAACTAATTACATTTGCTCACAATACTGTAACTGAGTAGTTTTTTTCTGTACTTACTTCAGTAGGTTTTGTTTGAAGTATTGTATCTCACTACATTTTAAATCACATCTGTTGCTGAGTACAAAAAGTTGACACTACCAGTTCCTCCAAGTGTTCTATGAACTTGTGCTGCCACTGCATTTCAGTAACTGTCCATCTGATTGGCTCTGGCTGACTACCTGCAGCACCAGAAGGTGAACATCAGTCAGTCGCACACACCCAGACAGCAAGGGGGCGTTTGAGCGCAGACATGGAGCAGGATGAAGATTGAGAGATGGTATTATAACCCCCAACAATCCCCCAAAAAGTAACTAAGTAACTTTTACACTGAGTACATTTAAACGAGCTACTTTTTATTTTTACTTGAGTACATTTTTCTACCAGTTATTTTATTTATACTTCAGTAAGACTTTATCCATGTAATAGTACTTCTACTTAAGTAGATTTTTTTATACTCTCTCCACCTCTGCTAGAAATGACATGATATTCTTTTCCAAGGTGTAAGAAAATAAACACAGCTATGAGCAAAACAGTCACATTATCCATGAGTGGAAACTGACTGTGATATTAGGATAATATTGTTCAGGTAATCTACATTTTATATCATCATTTCAGAAATTAAATTTTAATGAACTAAATGTACGAATCACTTCATTAGGCCTATGACACATAAAAATGCAACCCCTGCACCACAATTTAACAACTTTAACTTCATTAAATATTGTATATGTTGCGGAGTTTTACTTCGCCTGTGTTGTGCCTCGTTTATGTGAAAAAAACACAAGTTTTTCTTTCACAGAGGATTTTCGGTGTATCTACTGTCAACGTCACCGCTTTTCAGGAAGCACGATCACATGAGGATGTGTAGTAAAACATCTTCCTTGATTTGTCCTCATGAACTGTTTCAACCTACGGGAGCCTGTGGGCGAACACTGGCGCGGTTTGACTCTGAGCTAAGTGCTAGGAGTGCCACATGTCAATAAAACATCGCGCTTGCGAGTTTAAGGTCAAACGTTTACCTTATCCTGAAGGTCGAGCTGTGTTTACCTGTCAGACACGACCCCTGAACTGAAAGATGCGTTTCCCCGTGACACGCAGGGGGCACAAATGCTTTCTCCCACAGTGGCGATGGTTAACTTACTAAAATAAATCCGGTAGTCTGGAGAATTTGGTTGTCCTCTCTCCTCTGTTTGGTAGTGCATTGTGTTCCTCGTGTAATACTGGTGAGGCACCGCTGCTGCTTGGGTGACGACTTTGAGTCGAGAGGCGGAATATGAGCCGAGAAGTGTCACCAGGCGGCCGGCGGTGCAGAGCTGCAGCAGTGGTCTCATCGTAGGCGGCTTCTCCCCTCGGTTCCTGCTTCCCGTTTTCCACCAGCGCCACTTCCACAAGAGTGAAACTCGCCACACTGACGTCCGGTTTCCGGTTACTGTTTTACAAAATAAAAGCCTTTACAGAAGCGTAAAGTGTGTCGAGGCTTGAATTTTGCTGCTGTCTGTTAATCATTGAGACCCCATGGCAGACACCAGTGTATAAAACTATGTTAAGATTAAATAAAGACAAACTGCTGTTAACAACAAAATAGCCTTAAATTAAATGGTAGGATGACAAGCTTGAATAATTAGGCTATTAAATAATTAATAATTATTTAACAAAAATAAATAATTAATAACTAATAAATTAAACAATTAATTTTTTTAATAAAGTCTAGGCTGTATATATCTTCTTGGACACACGATTTTAATGGCAATCTTTCTGTCAGATTTGGATGTTTGCTGGAAGAAAAAACATTAATAATGCTTAAACAGGAAAAGCAACTGGTGCAAAAAAACAAAACAAAACAAAACAAAAAACAATCCCTTTCAAAACATGAAAGGCGCTTTGAACTTTTAGATAGCTCCTGGAGTATCTTATACAAAGAGGGTTAATTTTGGATGTCCGTGAATGTGAAACGTGATTTTTTTTTTTTCGATTTTTGAAAATTTGTTAGGCCTTCATGTATTCTTCGACAAGGATCCATCTGAGCCTGATGTTTATCACGATGGATAGGAAATGCCTGCAAGAAAGATCAGGGTTATCAAGTGTTACAGCGTGGAAAAAGATTTTGGTGGACGTACTGCCACTACACTTTTATCAGATGATAAAGCTGCTTGTCAGGGTACGATGGTCCTTTATTTTGAAAATGAAATCACAGCAACCGGAAGTCAGTTCTTTCTTCCTCATGAACTTCACAAATCTTCCATTTGCATGCTTGTGGTCCATGTATAGTAACTTCATTTTACTGCCATCTAGCCTATCTGTCCCCCAAAACACACAACCCCTTTTCCTGATCCTGTCAAACTTCGTGGCTAATCCAACCTAAATTTGTTTAAGGAACAGGAGCATGGATGTATCAGCACTATTTAAGAGAACCATAGCAGGCTATTCAATGGCTGACATAGAAAAAGGGAGGCAAAATTGTGAATCATTCCTCTGTTGTCTCTTACATTAGGTCTAAACCTGGCTTTTTACAATATATTCTTCTATGTCCATGTGATACGTATTGTGATTTATTTTTCTTTTTTTTAAACCTCTCTGGACAACTTGGGCCCTCCATTTTAGAGCAACCATAAAGGCCCTCACAGCTCTAGCTCCCTGCATATATTTTTATTACTTGAAGTCAGTGGATTTGTGGGTGGCAATCTCTACAATACATCATGAGACCAAAGTCCATATGTAGTCATGAACTAAACAAACACCCACTTTGATGCGTCTTTTTTTGCGGTTGTATTGGTTGGTCTCTGTTCAAACAAATTGTATATATACCAGCAGCTATAAAAAGCTGTTTAGAAAAGTGCATACTTACCTTTGAAACTGTTGCCAAAGAGCATTAATTCTGCTTAGCACAAAGTCCTACATGTGTTTCAAGAAAAGGTTTTATGCTATAAACCTGTATACTGGACAGGAGTGGTCAAGGTCAAAGCACTTTGACCACAACTAGTTTGGGGTGGAGGTGGGGGGGTGAACCAGACTGTTGCAGTGGGATCATATTAAAGGTTCACAAAAGACAGAAATGTCTAGCCTTTTTTAAATTGATTCCAACCCCTTTACTGGAATGGAAAATCGTCAAATGAGAAGAATGTCCCTTCTTTAATTTTTGTCATTGAGCCAAGTAGGCCCTATTTAGCCATGACTCTTCTAGTTACAGTTTCCACATGGCAAGCAGTAAGTCTGTAGCTTTTCAAGCAAAAGTGGTTTTGTTTTGTTTTGTTTGTTTTTTGTTTTTTGTTGTTGTTGTTTTTTTTCACTTTTTATATACACTCACTCAGCTGGCTCCTGCTGCTGCTTCCTCCAGCTGTTTCATAAAAAATGAGACTCTCTTTGCTGTTTAAATAAGCTTTGAAATTCAAGTTCTGTAAGAATTAGTTTCATCCAGCATTTTATTGTAAGTTTGGGCTGAAAATGCGCTGCAGGTGGTAGCAATCATTTCAAGTTAGAGGTTTCTAACAAGAACAATCTTATTTCTGTTTTTAACTAATATGTTTTAGCACATGATGAGAAATTTGTTGGAAAGTTTTTCAGCTGAAATGTTTTGGAAATGACCAATCAATAAAATTAAGTGTGTCGCTCAACAGGTGTTTAATTGGCATTATTTTCATATTGCATGTTTGTTGTACTGATATGTATCTGTAATGTAGGTGTCATTCGTGTGGACTGTGTTTACACACACTTGCTGACGCTTCTTGGCCAGGTCATCATTGTAAATGAGAACTGGTTCCCAAATGATTTTACCTGGTAAAATAAAGGTTAAGAAAAATAAAAAGTTATTGATTCAAGACATTAATTAAAACACGTCAGGCATTCTTGGTTTTTTGATTCTTCAGTGTGAGAATTTGCTACTCATGAAACTTTTGATGGAAATTTTTACTTTTTCAGACATTTGGAAGTCCAAACGCTGAAGTGAGGCAATTGTCATAGTAATCATTAAGAAATAAATACATTAATCAATTGATTGAATAAAACAGGTAAATAAATATTTTATTAACCGAAGTCCCAGTCAAGCTGAATTTATTCAGTCGGCAGCACAAGCTTAATAACAATATTTCAGTGCCCAACATTTTGTTTAAGGTGTAAATTCATTTGAAAGAGTACACTTCTCCCTTCAAGCAGGTCACACCCTGTCTGGCATGATGTCATATAAACAAACGTGTCAAGGCACAGGCGTTAACATTGTTTACCTACTTGCTTGTTTGTATAGAGTATGTGATTGTTAAGTATGGTAACTTTACCAGGTCCATAATTATATTATACTGTTAATGCTGATATGTGCTATGTATGAACACAGTTAGCTGTGCTTGTTAAATAGAGAGAAAAAAAGAATTTACATTTCATGGATTAATTCTTTCTTTAGTACAGATTAAGGGGCCATGATGATGATGAACTGTGAGACATGACACACAAGACACATACAGTGTCTTTGGTGAGCTGACATATACGCGTAGTGGTGAGCAATATGTGTGCATTTGTGGAAGTTAAACAGGTGTGCTATGAGCACACTGCACTCTGATCTGATGACACAATGGGAGCCCTCATTACCTGTGGTTCAATGGGGAGGAAATGCATCCATTCATTGTTCCAACAAGGAACGCAGTATCTGGTTCCTGTGACCAGAAGTCACTGAGGCAGCATGTGTGTTGATGAATTACCTGTCTAACTAGGTTTCACATTGTTTGACCATTTATAGCTTGAAAATAGAAAAAAAATGTATCAGGAAAATTCAAAAAAAAAAAATTGTACATTGCTTAACAACGTAACATGTTTTTCAAAATCAGATTTTTATTATGAGGTTTCAAAAACACTAAACCAACCTGACACAGCCTTTAGTTAACACATGCATGCAGCTTTACACACTACTGAAGCAATACAGTGAATGTGTTTTTGTTTTGTTTTTTTGTCAGTCATCTGATTTATTTCAAAGACTTGTTTAATTCATTTTCTGTTTAACATGAACTCTGCTACTTCGAGCTTGACCTGTTGAGAAGTTTGCTTTTTTCCCCCACAATTCAACTTATTTGAGTTGTAAAGTCACTGGCCCATTAGTGTGTAAATACAAAGCTCTTTGGATTGCTGACTGTAAGTTACAGCAACCGAGTCATTTATTTGTGCATAGATACTTCCCTGTTGACAGTCTTACACTGTAAGTATCTCTGTAGGGTGTCAAATTAATTTTATTTTAAAGATGTTTTGTTTTGGTAAGAACAAAAAGAAGCTGAGAGTCATTCCTCCATCCTTAAAGGGAGAGAAAGTACTGACATAACATAAAGGTCGAAATAGAAGAAGCATAGTGCAGCAGCAGCAGAGAGGAGTGGCCACACAGCTGTCATGACAGGTAGATATGGGGAGGAGCTGAATTACCTGTGCGGAGCTGGCAGTCAGCACACAGTGGACATTACACCTGTTGCACTTCCCAGGCTCTCTCTGTCTGTTTCTCTCTCCCTCCTCTTGTCCTTCTCTCTTCCCCTCCTTTTCCCCTTGACTGGTTTGGAAGCACCAAGCCTCGTCATGGACCCCAATGAGACCAGCGGAAGTGACAAGGAGAAGGAAAAAGAGAAGGAGAAAGTGATAAAGAGGAGGAACAGGCCTGTATTTCTGCGTTACCTGGAGAGGAGAAAGACGGACACTATTGTGGCCGATGACATGGCCAAAAGTGACATCAACCTGGGAACACTGGTGAGAAGGAGTCAGTCTGACAAGACGGAGTACAGCGCCAAACTTAAAGGTACACCAGCTAATTACCTCCCCAGAGGTCAAAACTATGGCAACAATCTATACACACATGAGGTGATAGTCAGTCTTGTAAGTCTTTACATTGCAAACTTGTAGATAGCACGCTGGCTAGGGGAACTTTTAGACAAGTATGTGCACTATAGATGGGCTGTAAGAGTGGCATTTATGGCTTGAGGGCAAAAATTCAACACACATGAAATATGCACGGCTCTCATAGCTCTGGATACTAGGCACCTGTTGTGTTACTATGTGTTGAACAGGAGATACTCCCATAGGGATGAAGCCACATATGCAAACTGTTCTTGTAACTCAGGCACAGAGGAGTGGTTTCAGAAGTGTTCCACACCAGCAAATAAACAAGACCTATACATTTGTGAAGTGTGAAGAGGGATTTGCAGATGACTTTTCTTTACCGAGTTTCGTGAAAGTGTCAAGACATATTCGACACTCCGCATTTGGTTCACAGTGAACGTGGAATATAAAACTTTTTGTAATAAAAATTTTGTTTTAATATCCAGCTAGGCAATAAGCTCTTTCTGCTCCTCTGTGCTCTAAAAAAAAACGTAAAAATGTATTTAACTTAGATCTAACAGTCGTGTTAGCTTTAGCAAAATGCTATTCTGCATATCAGGAGCTCTGACTTGTTTCTTTACAGGCTTGTACAAATGTTGCATAGTGTATCTTTCAAGAACAATTTGACCCAGAATGTAAGAACTTGTTGGAAAGAAGCAGGAGTTGTTGTTAAAAAAAAACAAATCACTAATCCAGCTTTATCTGGCCCCATCACAAATGATTACATGGCCTTTTTAAAGACACACACATGTCCACATTTCAGGAAAACTGGCCTCACCTGTCAACCGACTGCTGTCAGTGACTGAGAATGCTGCACTTCAGGCAAAATGACTTACATCATAAAGTCAGCGGGGGGGGGTTGCTATTAAAGATTAGAAAGTATGTTGACTTTCCTGTGCCACTTGTTCATTTCTTTCCTTTCCTGTGAACAATACACATCACTTGCCAAAAAGATGAGTAGCACTTTCTTTAAAATAGCAAAGTATAGCCTACTTCTCACTTTGGGATGTGCTGATAAGATAGCTTTCAGGCACACACTGACACACACTTGCCTTATCAGCAGCTGCTCTGTTTACTTGAAATAAAGCCACTCTCTACTCCTTTGTACTTTCTGTTTTCTTGGCCAACCTGCATCAGGGCATGCAGGGTTGTCAAAAAATGCTGGATTGTTTTCAGTAAACCAATCTCCTGCCCTGTTTGACTCCAGCCTCACACCTGACAGGCACTATTACATATTTACAGTGGTATTACCATTGCAAATATTGACAGAACGATGACTTCACTGAAAGAGGAAACATGTGAGCTGCTGCTCGACAGTCAGTTCTCATCTGCTTGTTCGACGGGTTGGTCGAGCCATAGCACCATGGCAACATGACATCAATATGTCTAATTATTTACAGTAACTATACAAAAGTAATGGTGGGAATAATAGTTCTGGCAATGATTTACAAACACAAAACTTACAAAGGGACCATTATTCCATATAAATCACCTACGCAGGAGACAGTAATTTTAATGTAAGTTTATATTGTTTGAGGGCTGAACTGTTATTCACATTGTGTGTGTGTGTGTGTGCATCTCACCTTTTTGGCATTACCATTCTGTAGATATTTTCAAACAAGACACAATGAATGGTTCTTTTACATTTTCAGCTTTTCTGCAATTTCATAATACTTAATCCAAAATATATCATCAGTATTTTTAATGAGAAATTCCCACTGTGCATTTTGCTGTGGCAAAGTCTTTAGTGTCCTTTTTCTTGATGGCGATACATGATACACTGTGCCTTGTATTCTGTTCGGGGCTACCTGTCAGATCCTTTTCAATGGGCTGAACAGTGAAAAGCCTTGTATCCGCTTTCATGGGAACTCCTGTGCCGGCAACCATAACTCAGCAAACATACTGCCAGCAAAAAGATAAGTCAGCCCAGTTTGAGATTTGCTGCTGGGTCTTTATAGGCTGGAATACATTTTATCATTTGCAACCTTAGGTCAATAGAGAAGAATCTTTTAATCTTTAAACTGTCACATTATTTTCAGTTATTTCTCTTATTATAACTTTGTACTTTGAACTTTGTTATTGGAGTGGAACATGTGAAAAGAGCTAAAATCAGAAAAAAAAAAAGTAGAATCTGCCTCTTAAGATACCTCACCTGGTCTCTTTCTCATAGGTGGAGGCTTCAGTGATTCTGGGGTCTCATTTCACATGTAGAGACGTGACATTTGTGTAACTGCTGATACATGAAAGTGATACCTCTTTTACATAACATTTCCTTTAAAATAGTTTTTCAGGTGCTCATGTTTTTTTTTTAATTCTCTTAGTAAAACAGTGAAAATATGTCAACAGAATTTCATTCCTATGCTTCATTAGACTAATTAAATAGATGCCTTATCTATTTCTTGAAGTATTATCAGGTATTGACAAGTTAATTAATAACTGCTGAAGGGAAAGGCTTATGACTGCACGCTTCAGCCCAGTGACATACACTGAGTTTACTGAACATTTTTGCTGAATTCAGAATAAAGCTTTGATTCTTTATTAATCTTACCTGTTACTTTAGCCCTTTTTTAGTATATAGCAATTAGAAAGATGAAAGACTCTTTGTTATACCAGCTTTCCTTTTTTTACACTGAAGCAAACAACACCAGCATAATGTCCTATAGGTGTGATTTAGGTTCATATTTTAGTCAATATTTCATCAGCAAAAGAGGTGTGACAAGTGTGACATGTACCATAACAGTGTTGGACTTTAACATCTATGTAAGGGTGACACTTTCTAAACATTCACACGGCAGTAACAATCATTTACCGCCACTTTTACATGGCAGTCATCCTTGTCCTCTCTGTAGGGTACAAGGCCTCCTGACCTTGTTGTTTCCCCAAGTTGCGAACATTTTCAGTTGCTATTCCTCTCCTTTGCATTAGCGGCAAAATATTGCTCGTTGCTATTTAAATGCCATGTTAGTAGATTGCATATGTAACAAGTTGTATGAATGTGTTTGAATAAATGTACAACATCCCTACCTTGTCAAAGGGGCTCCAGTCTTCAGTCATTCATAGCTAGTGAAAACAAAAGTGGGGTGGAGGATAAAGCACTGACTGTAAGGAAATCACACAAACAAGGTGTAAAAATATTTTCTGTATACAATGGAACATCAGTGCAATTAATTCCAATCAAAAACAATATCCCTTCACATTATTTTTTTTTTACCTTGTTGACGTTTGACATGCTTAGTTTTTGTGGAAATTTTCTGACAGGTGATGATTCACCTCTGCAAATGTTTCTTTAATTCCTGTATCTCAGAAAAAAGGAAAAATATGAGGTACAATTGTGAGCAGTGTTTTAGGCAGGATGTGATTAGATCTCTGCTGGAGTCACGCATGGATGACCACAGTCTGTACAGTGATCACATTCATGAGAAAGAACTTCCCACCGTTCAGAAAAATCTGACTCATTCTTGTTTGCTTCAGCAAAAGACAACCACTGACTACTGCTACTTTGGCTCATGGCAACACTGTGGAAATCACAGCATCTTGAACTTGTCACCCCAGTGGCTGGGAGTGACAGGATATAGGAAAAAAAATAGGTGTCTATACTCCTGCCCCACCACTTTAACAGGGCAAAATGTTGCACGTTTTTGCCTGTTTTGCTTAAAACAGAGAGATGAGATCTGGTTAAAACCAAAAATTACACCAATATGAGCACATACTGTGCAAATACTAGGTGTAAAAATAAAGGGTGTGACTGGATCAATCATTACCCAGACTGTTAATACATGTAATGTTTTTTGCAATTTTTTTTCCCACAAGTTGAACTTCTTACAGTCAAATCTTGTGCATGTTTACCTCTGTGCTTGTGCATGTGTTCATGCATATGTGTGTAAAATTATTAAGCCACAGCCTGTGTCTGTATTCCTGTGTGATTAAGTGCCAGTGTGTGTGTGTGTGTGTGTCCTTGCACATGTAGGTGTGTGCTTACCACAGTGTGCCACTCCCCTCCATGCACACAGGCGCACATACACTCCCAGTCTGAGCAGATGGAATGCCTGAGCACGCCGTAGCATTACATCAGAGGCACGATTAGTTCCGTAACCTGACACGAGCCCTCGCAGCCTTCTTTTTCCCTCTCTCTCTCTCTCTATCTCTCTCTCTCTATCTCTATCTCTTTCTCTCCATCACTCTCTCTTCCCCCCAGAGAAGGAAGTGGTGTGTAGCGTCGATTAGGCAGCAAGGAAGCATCCCTCTTCCCCGAGCAGACACTCCTGCCTGCCATGCAAAGCACTGAGCAGCCACAGACTGATTAGGCAGCAGAGCAATAAAAAAAAAAGGTGGTGAGCCTGACTGGCATGCTAAGTGAAGCCTTTAGGCGCCTGAGTCAAAATAATTAGATCACCGTGAAATACGGTGATCTAAATGGCTGCTGGGGCATCAAGCAGATATGTTAGAAGAGATGTAGGTTTTTCCAAGCATGCACAGCCCACAGGGCCAGAGTGTTTACCAGCATTTTAGAAAATATGCCACAGTTGGCTTATAACGCTGGCAAAACATACAATTTGGGCAAATTGCAGATTTACAGCAAAATGTGGGTGCACTCACATCATCATCATGAGTTTTCTATGTCCCTGTACATATGTATTTGAATGACCCCAGGAAGAATAGAAAAGAAAGAAAGAAAGAAAGAAAGAAAGAACGAAAGAAAGAAAGAAAAAGAAATAATCTGTATGACCCATTAAGTCAAGAGCTGTGAAAGTTTGGAGACCTGATTTGATGCCAATTTTGTCTCCTTCATTCTGGCCTACGATGTTTTATGTCTGGTTCCTGTTGAACACAAACAGAGCACCGTACAGTAATGTGCATACAGCAGGTAGGTTAAGAGCTATTAGCTCTCTTTAATAAGTATTTCAAGTTTCATCATGTTTTTAGACCACTTGTACTTGTGCAGCTGAAGCAGTCTTGTATTGTTTTGACAGCACATTGTGTATACACAGTCCTGTGTGTATGCTGCTTTCTGCCTGCATATATAGAGTCTATAAAACATTAACTGGCACAGAATAGGAGACAGATAATGACCCTTCATGACTTTTCACATGTTTGCTACAGCACATGAAAATCACTCCTAAACTAATTTTTATCTTATAATGTTTTCATAATTTTTTTTTTTTTTCAGAGAAAATGACACCACACGACCTACCCACAATCCTCTCGCCAGCACTGGACCCAGAGGAGGTCCGTTTGAGGAAGATGAGCCGCAGGGCGAAGGTTATCCAAGAACTTGTGCAGACTGAAAAGGACTACCTTACAGACCTGGAGCTGTGCATCAGAGAGGTGGTCCAGCCTCTAAGAAATTTGCAGGTAGATGCTTTCATGATCCTCAACTGAAGTCTCTTGCAGGTTGAATGTGGTGTTGAATTAAATGATTAGACACTCAGTTACTGTTAAACTGAAAACTGAAAATTGAAAATAAGATAAATCTTCTTTCGTAAAGTCCGATGTTAATATTCAACTAAATGCCGGCTGAGAAAAGTTGATATTCAACAAAGTCATTTGCCAGTTTGGTACAAAATTAGTATTACACTGACCGTACCCTAAGTCTCACCAGGCTTTATGTTTAACATTAACCTCCAACTATGCTTATCCTCTGTTAGGTTGTGGATGTAGACAGGTTGTTCACCAACATGGAGACAGTGTGTGAGGTATCGGCAGCCCTCCTTCACAGACTACATGAAGCCATGGCCGACCCTGATCAGGAGGCAGTTGTCATAGGTAGTGCCATTTTCACTCTTCCCTGATCACCTGATCTAATTACTTGTTGACTTTTACCGCTGTGGTTAATATTAGAAAAAAAAATCTTGTGTCTCATTTTTATCTGAAGGAGAAGTATTCATCCAGGCGAAGGCAGCTTTGGAAGATGTATATAAGATTTACTGCTACCATCATGATGATGCCAACATGTCTCTCAAATCTTATGAGAAAGAGGAAGAAATAAAGCAACACTTCACCACATGTGTAATAGCTCTGAAGTAAGTCACATCCTCCTGATATTTTATTATAAATACATTTATAACTTCCCTGCATAAACTCTTGGCAGTGACTGTGTTTCTGTCTTTGTCATTACAGGAAAATCTATGACCAAGAGTAAGTACTTCTTCTAAAACGTGATGTTATAAAGAGTGAATGATAAGTTCATGGCCTAAAGTAGAGGGAGATTTATCTTGCAAGTCTTTCTTTTAGTGGTCTATTTCCACATTAACATACTCAGTCTAGCAGTCATAGAGTGAACAGATCCACTCTTTGTGGAGGTCAGTGTCTTGGACCACCAGAAAGTTGTCCACAGCAGCAATAATTTCTTCATCACTGTCAAAATGATGACCATTGAGCTCCCCCTTCATCTTTGGGAAGAGGTAGCAGTCTGATGGGGCCAAATCAGCTGAATAGGCTGGGTGTGGAATGAGTTCAGCTCACCATTCCTGGATGACTGCACAAAGGTAGAAGTTGTATTTCCTCAGACTGTTCAGACATGCAATTTTCAGCACCTGAAACAGAAACACCACAAAAAATAAAAATTTTAAACTTTTTGCATAATCACTCAAAGAGTTGAACTGCAGGTTCAGAGCTGTATAACTCATCTCCTTTTACCTTATAGGCCACAAACTTATCAGTCACTCCTCTTCTACTCATTTAAAATATAGAAAAATTTACATAATAAACATGATGTCATATGTAATCTTGACTACTGCATTGAATTAGCAGTTTGGTGTTTCTGTTGTCCTGCATTGTTTTTTGTCTAAATCTCCGTTCTGTTTGTCATAAAAGTTCACGCCACTCATCGTTTACTGTAAACATTCTCATTTGCCCAGAGGGAAACCTAACTTGCTTGACATGGGTTCACTGCTCATCAAACCAGTCCAGAGGATTATGAAATACCCATTGCTGCTGGGGGAGCTGTGGCACTCCACGCCTGAAGACCACCCTGACTATCGGCCCCTGCAGGAGGCATTCACTGCTGCCAAGATTATCAACGTTAACATCAATGAGTTCAAGAGACGAAAGGATATAGGTGAGATTTTATTTCCTGCCATACCATCTACTGTACATGGGTGTTTTTTTCACTGATGTTTATCTATATTATTGTTCATATTATTGTATATTATTACTTTGATTTTACAATTTTATTACATCTGAGCACAAAGCAACTTCATTGTAAATGAAATGAATATGCAAACGCATTTTCAATATTGGTTATATGTTTCTGTTCATTCTCAGTTATGAAGTATAAGAGGTTGGAGGATGAAGGCACATTGAGAGGGAAACTACACAAGTTTAACATCCACTCGATCCGGAAGAAAGGAGACAGGTTTGCTGGTTATCTCAAGATCCTCACTGGAGTTGAGCCACAGGTAAAAGACATGAAGCTGTAGTTGTCTTAACAAAGAGGCACATGGCAAAAAAAATTATGAGCCTTGATAACTTGACACAGTTTTAATGATATGAGGTTTTCTGGCCTAAAGGTACATTATTGACATGAGGGGTGAATGATAGGTTCCAGGCCTGAGGTAGAAGGAGTCGGTTTCAGAAAACTTTGCACATTTAGTTTTCAACATGGTCCTCTCATACATTTGCACTTTTCAGCAGTCGTAAAACATACAGATCCCTTTTTTTAGAAGTCCGCACCTTAGACCTCCAGAAAGTGGTCCACAGCAGCGGTAACATCATCAGTTTTTCCAAAATAGCAACCACTGAGCTCCTTCTTCACCTTGAGGAAGAAGTAGAACTCTGAGGGTGCCAAATCAGGTGTTGGACAAGTTGAAATCTGCATTTAGATGACTGTACCATGTTTTTCCATTTTCTCAGACAGTGCTGACTTTCATTTTTTAATAGCTTAAAACAGAAATATCACAAAAGTTCATAACTTTACATTTATTGCATAATCATTTTAAGAGTTGAACAGTACATGCATGTACAGTAACAAGCGCTTGATGAAAGTTGCTTTGCTGAAACCTTTCTGGGACAAGGTGTTTTTTTTTATTATTTTTATTTTTTTCACAACCCCAGCAGCCCTCACTGCAGGACTGCTCACATTAAATTGAATCTGAGAACTTGAGTTTTCTCTGCAACATTTGATTAGGTCTTAATGGGCCCTATTTTAGTACATTAAGTAATTAATTAATAAATCAACCCTCATAGACACATAGCTGTTTTATGTTGTTAGTGGTCGATTTGATTAACGTGGATGCATAATTTTGATTTGGTTACTCTTTCAGAAACATATTTGAACTTCTCTGTCTGTAGGTGAGAGATGAAGTATTTGACAGAGAGGAGAA
Organism: Naso thynnoides; assembly: GCA_029783665.1. Classification (NCBI taxonomy): domain Eukaryota; kingdom Metazoa; phylum Chordata; class Actinopteri; order Acanthuriformes; family Acanthuridae; genus Naso; species Naso thynnoides. The sequence continues at coordinate 1,908,205 of JAQLOL010000019.1, forward strand.
GCTGTTTAGGAGTCTGGAGAAGGCTGTGAGGCAGCTGGTCAAGAATGTTCAATGTTACCTGCAGCACACTCAGGTATGTACATAAAAGTGTTTCCTAAAACGCAATATGTGGTTTGATGGTTTAAATTATTCTGCTAACTTTTTTGTAACGTTTTTCTCGATTTCTTTCCTGCAGGAGATGGTTTCTGTAGCTTTTCAGAATGTCCAGGACTTGGAGAACATTGTCAAGCAGCCAAACAAAAATGGCAAAAATGGCCTTTCACACATTAATGGAAATGACCCTTACAAGCACTTTGTAAGTTTTGCTTTTCTCAACTTATCCCTTTCCTTCAGTTCATGATCTTCTATTTGCTCTCATGTGAACTGAAAGTCATCTGCCACAATGCCCAAAGCTACCTGGTTTCTGACCTTTATATTAATCCTCTCCTTCTATGCCTCTAACCATCCTGCTAGATCATTCAGTAACTCTTCCAGCTCCCTTTCCTACCTTCTCTCTCTGCAGATTACACAGATGCACACCCTCAGATAACTACTTAAATAAGGTTGTCTGTGGAGCAGCTCTTCACTGCAGCAGTCTAATGCCGCCTCAAACTTAAATCTATAATGAGCTTTGCAAAATAAGTGTCAACACAAAGGCAAATGTAAAAGCAACAGAAATGGAAAGGATTTCATCGTGCTGTTATAATCAAAATGTAACAGCTGTGATTGATAAATGTTTTCCAGAGCATTTTCCCTATAGAAATATTTTTTTTTAATTGTTGATAGTCTGAGCTAAGCACTTGCATAGGGCCCCGTGATCAGCGGAGCCCCCCGAAGAGCTTATGATTTTCATTCATCTTTTAATTTCTTGTTTGATGATATAGTAATTATATTATGTTAATGATATGTTGTCATGCAAAAGACCTACACCAAGTTCAGTATACCACTTTGTACTGTGTCATTTTGTGGATCAAAGTGAAAATCAACCTCAGACAACTCTTGTAGCAGAATTGACCCCTCGCTAAGTGCTGCCCTAAAATGCAAATGGGCCAATCAGAGCATAGCTTTTGCCAACTCTAATCGGGGTCTGACAATCATACGGCTGTGCTCCATTGAAACTCATGCAGTCTTTTCAGAAATAAAATTTTGCATAGGTACCCACTTGGGTCGGCTCTGCTTATACGTAATATATACTAAGGTCTGTAAGATTTCACTAACTCTCATTTTCTGCTTGCAAAATGTGGTTGTAGCAGCTCTGTTTTTGTTTTGTATTCAAGGATAAGGTGTGCTTTACTGCTTCCCCTTGTGAGAAAAATTGTTTCAAATTAGAGACTCTGCTGCATACTAAAAGAAGGACATTTAATAGATCATACAATATTTAAAAAATCTTCAACAAAAGACCTAACTTTAAACACAGATAAATCTTTTTTTTATATGCACAGAATTCATAATAGATAATACCTTAGTAGACTAATACCTAATGTCTCTATTCATCTTCTTCCACCTCTTCGCTTTCTTCCTCTAGAAAGACAGTATGGAACGCTTGGTCCTCGCCCCCCTCTCCTCCCTGCAAGGCATGTTCACAGCCCCACAGAAGCTCATCCAGAAGCGTTATGACAAATTGCTGGATTACTGCAGCCGCCTGGAGCGCTCCTCTTCTTTTTCATCCTCGTCCTCGTCATCCACCACTGCTTCCTCTCCTTCACTGGTGTCAGAAGACCCGTCTGGTCCTGCCAGGAGGGACTATGAAGCTCTCAATGCCTTGCTTGTCGAGGATTTGCAGAGGTTCAACATGGCTGCCTACGCAGTCCTGACCAACTGTGTGTTGTGTCTCATGGCCCTGCTCAAAGGGCTGATGGATAAAATATTACTTTATTCCCCATCCATACAGCAGCTACCAGTGAGGACCCCACACATAAATCACATAACAAATTCTATATTTTGTCTATTGTATAGTGAAATTAAAATGTGTCATCTCTGTCCTTTAAAGGCTCCATTGTCAAACATTGCTGAGGTGCAGAACAGCATCATGGATGAGCTGAATAACCTGACATTTGTCAAAGATAATGCACAGAAGTTAATGGAGAGAAAGGTCAGCTTTGAGAGGCAGCGGGATAAGAAAACTGCGGTAAGAAAGTGGAAACATTCTATAATAGATTATTTATGTATATTACACATCTAGAGACTAAAATAAGGAGGCTGTGGCCACTTATTAGGAGACCAGTGGTTTAATCCTCAACTCCTTCTGTCTGCATGCAAGTGTCTTTGAGCAAGATACTGAGCCCAAAATTGGTGTGTGTGTGTGTGTGTGTGTGTGTGTGTGTGTGTGCGTGTGTGTGTGTGTGTGTGTGTGTGTGTGTGTGTGAATGTTTACCACTCATGATGAGA
>JAQLOL010000019.1:1922206-1936743 GCA_029783665.1 Naso thynnoides
CGATCTACACATTTTTGTATATTGATTTCCATAAATGTATACATGTTTCTCCTCCACTTCTGTCAATTTATACACTGAGATGCGAAAGGACACTATGTATACTAAGCCATATCAGCACAATGCTAAGATCAGTTGAGATTTAATTTATTGAGTTACGCTTTATAAATCCTTTGAAAGGAACAGCAATTTGGTTTAAAATTTTAATAGTGTACATTTAAGTAAGTAAGCCCTTGAGGGCTGGAGGCCCATAGGCCAGGAGCCTAACTCCTGTTTCAGTAGTGTGAGGCACTTTGGTGTACAAGTAGGCTACACTCCCTGGACATGAAGCTTGTATGTTGCAGCGATTTACCCCCAATCCAACCCTTGATGCTGAGTTCCAAGCAGAGAGGCCTTGGGTACAATTATTTTTTTTCTTTTTTCTTTTTTTTTTTAATTGAGGTGTCACATGGTCCATACATCCAATCCACTACAATTTTTATAGTCTGTGGTATAACTCGGCCCGTGTGCATATACACTTCCAAACTGAATTCTGCTTAATTGACCTAGTCTTTTGTGCACACCATGAAAAGTGAATATGCAGATGTGCAAAATATGTGTGCAGGAAAGAAATACAGGCATTGCAATTCAGCCTGTGTGGAGAATAAACTCTCCAGTGATAAATAAATTAATAACTAGTTTGGTGTCGGTGGAGTAGGTCTTTCGAGGACGTTCCTCTGGAAATCTGCAGCTGCTGATAAACTCAGTACATCTCACAAAACTAAAAATTTCCTCACAACTTTGTGCAAAGTGTTTACGCAGATACATACTTCCTATACATCACCTAATGTCATAGGAGACTGTAAGGACAGTAGGAACCTTTTAAAATAAAATAGCAACTTTCCTTTAAGTTCAAGTAATTTCAGGTTAAAATTGTCTGTTGTTTTCAGTTCTGTACTAATTCCTTGACTGGTGAAATTTCAAGCCCTCTGTGGATTAACTGCCCTTCTTCACATATTGAGGCCAAATTTTTAGTCAAGGGTAGATTTTTTTTTTCTCTAACAGCATACTAATAAGGGTTTGTTCACAGTGTCAGCAGCATCACACTCAGACAGAAATCAAAACAACAGCACAGAAATTAATTGTTAACCACTGCGTTTCAAGACCGTGCTGGTATTTGACCTCTAAAATCTTTTCTTCCTCACTCTCAGGTGAGCAAGTGGACCAGACTGTGTGAAACTGGCATCCCCTCTGCTGTTGAAGAACACATGAAAAACCCCACTAGTCAGTATCAGCAGGTGCCTCTCTCCATCCTCACCCTGGAGAGAAGGCTAGCGGAGCCTGTCAAAGTCCACAACGATGACAAAATACGGAGACAGAAACTCCAAGAGCAGAGACAGAATGAAAAGAATGAGTCCCCTGAACGCCGAGGGAACCCAGACTCGGAGTCCGAACCTGAACAGCCACCTCAGGTCTGTGATGGACTTGAGCTCAGGGCGGCTCTGGCCAAGCTGTCTGTGGGTTCAGTTCCAAGTGTCACCACCAGAGAGAGCTCTGAGATCAGGAAAGTGAAGACCACAGACCTGCCTCCACTGGAGCATGTGTTTGCTGAGGGACTGTACTTCACTCTGACTGATGTGGTTCTGCTGCCGTGCATCTGTCAGTACTTGGTAAGGGCCTTGGAGTTGATGATTTATGTTTATGTGTTGAACTTGTCTGTAATGAACTCTTGTGCTAAAGGACTTTGCTCTTACTGCTGACTTGAGTTATCACCAAATGAGATCCATGAATGCACGTCAGTGCTCATTTAATTTTGTATCAGTGCCTTCATTGTCAGTACAAGCCTTATACCTTTAATGCACTAAGACGCTTTGGGCTTTGCATAATTTACTGTAAACAAAATTCCCATTATTGTGCTGAAGCAATCAAGTGTAGCCATGCATGGCTTTGTCTCTTGACATAAACAGTAGCACACATCTCTTAAGTCTGATGCCATTTCGTGTAGATGGTGCCATTCAGACTGCCATCCCTCCCTTTACCTGTATTTACTGGATTTTTTTTAATGTCTTTATTTTGATGACCTGTCAGCCTATGCATGACTTACGGTTTTGACACTGTGGTCTGGGTGAGCAGGCAGTACACCCAGCTCCTTTCAGACCCATCCAGGCAGAAATGTGAGTTAAGTAGACTCGCTGCATCAGAGTTGGCACAGGTTTTGCTCTCAAAGGTGGTCTGGAGCCACCTGGCAAAGAGTGATAACAGTGTAAGGGAGGTTTTCTGTTCCAATGCAGCAGGTTGAAATGCATTTTAATGACTTTACTTTAGGAACGTTTTTTTTCTCACAGATCAAGAATTGGTGGGTTGTTATGTTGACCTGAAAACTATTAACTTAAAAAAAACAAAACAAAAAAAAACAACAAAAAACAACAACAAAGAAAAACATCGCAAGACTTCAAAAGCTCATGAACATTTCCTGAATATTCATGACCTATAATGATTGCATATTTTACAAGTACGGTTGGCAGTGGCAATTAAAGTAGCTGTGGCAGCGACAAGAGAGTGCCACAGCTGTTGGTTCACTAGTATATTGTTATTGATCAGGAATGCCGCACTGGCAGGCAGTGAAGTGGGTCTCAACCTCCATTTCACCCTTCAGCCGTCTCCAACTATCCTCGACTGTGGGAATAAACTGCAGCTCTCACAATGAGGCTTTTAGTAGTCAGCTGTGCTCCACTGGTTTCCAGTTTCACACTCAGCCTAGCGTGTCTCCTCTCAACGGCCATCACTGTCCACTACACATGCCGCTACGACGAATCCCTTCCACTCCTCCCACTTGACGTGCAGCACAGTGCCCCCTTCTCTCCCCGTGTCTGTGTCCCCCTCTCTCTTTCTTCTGTGTTGCACACACAGTCACACACAGTGACACGGCTTTTCTGATCACGTCTCTGTTTGTGTCTTTACCCTTCCCACCTGCCACGATGTTTTGATGTTTTTCCGTGCCAGCGCCCCCTCATGTCAGTCTTTTCACCAGTACAATGAGTGAATTCTGGTGGAAGCTGACATTTCTCCACAGTGAAGATGACAAACCAGAGGAGTCACTTAATCAATATCTCTTTTTTTCCCCATGTTGTCTTCTATTCTTTTTGTTGTCTTTGATAGTGCTCTCTCCAAAGCCACGCAGCGAGCGCTCTGCATCACCTCCCCTACCTGCTGCGCTGGTACAGCCGTGTTCAGGAGGTACCCGGGGTCCTTCAGGCAGCTGAAGCCTGCGGGATGACTCTTACCACCCCCCAAGTTCCCACATCCTTCCTTCCAGGACCGCCAGCAGAGGACAACCTCACTAGCCCATTGGAGCAAGAAGAAGGCCAGGAGATGACCTCACAGCCTCCCTTTGTCGGTGGCCCCAGACCCACAATGACTAAACTTAAAGTAAATTATTACATTTTCTCACTTGTTTTTCATCATGCCTTACCTCTCTTTGGTCTCCAAACATATTTGCTCTCTCACAAACACACGCACACAAACCCACACAGACTGTAATTTTATGGAGCTTTCTCCCAATGTCTCTTCACCGCACAGATAGAGAGTTTTTTTCAGTCTCCAAGTGGTTATTAAATATTATCCCTGTAATTTTATGCGCACATTTTTAGCAGATTGTGCCTTCAAGAGTGTAGTCCTACGTTAATGTTTTGGCTTCTGGGAGACTGCTTTAATTGTTGAAATTTTCCTCTCTTTCCCAGTGGTTAAACGTTAAGTGCTTTCAGTCACATTTTAAGTGGGCTGTTATGAGGTTTTAGCAGGCTCCTCTGCTTACAAGATTTTCATTTGTATGACAAAACATTAATCAGTCAAGACAGACTCTTATGTGACCTTACTTTTAAGAAAAACAGAACCTGTGTGTTTGTGAATAACATTTCATGGCTCTCAGTGCATTATAAAATTCACTTCTTAGTACTCTCAGTGGCCCCTATTGCCATTTGAAATCGTGCAGACAATGCACATTGAGCTTATTCTTATTCCAAGTGCAATAAAAACAATGACTGCAGTCCAAAGCAAAAGTTTTATAGCCAGACTAAGTCGTTTATAGTAATGGCTGAAAATCTTGTTACAAAGAGACAAGATGCCACACAATACAAACATAATATATCTGCGCTCTTAAAATGCAGTTCCCATAGGATGCTTTTGGAAGACTCACACACCGTCTCACACATTTATAGCTTTCTTAGCTGTACAGCACACCAAATATTGCACATTTGGATTAGCTTTGTAGCAGGAGATAAGCAGACACAGCTGTGGAAAAAGGAGACAGTCTCCTCAGCCCTGACTAACCTCTCTGTACTGAGCCTTGAGACTGTTTTCTTGACCTTGTTGCTCCGCTCTCAGCAAAGATATTTCTGTGATTTCCTGCCTGCTAAGTGTCTGTAACAATGTCACTTCTAGTGATTGGTAAAAAGGAAAGGGAAAAAGCAGTGATAAACGGTTTGGAGAGTTTGGATGAGGCCGACTGAGATGGTCAGGGTTGGGATGTGCCTTCGACTTGGTGTGTTGCTGAATAAAATTCTGTTAGGCACAGATGTGCTCAAATGACAGTTTTTATGGCAGGTTGAAATCAGACATTAAAACTGAGAAAAATGTGTATATGTATATGTGTGCGCGCGGGCGCGCGCATGTGTTAGCGTGCTCACACAGCCGCGCATACAATGGCCAACATTCTCTCTTTGCCTGGAGGGATTACAAGGATGGCTGCATGTCGCCACCATCATGTCTGCACTGCAGCTGTTGTGTTGTCTTGGCCAAGGTAATGGTGTGAATGGGTATGTGGGTGCGCATATATCCTCATGTATGACTGTATGTGTTCTAAGGCAAGTGCATTGAAACAGAGCTCTGCTGCCTGACACAGTGACGTGCGATCCTTCACTGCTGCTAACCAGAGGCACCGGGCTCATCCTGCTGCACAATACATAATATAAATGGCTCATAAACTCTTCCTCTGTCTCACTTCAGTTAACACACACTGATGCATGCCTGTCAAACGGCCTGTGCAATGAGCTGTAGAGGCGCAACCCATGATCCAAATGTAAACAGAAGGGTGGCCCTGCCTCACAGATTCGAGACCCTGATTCTAGCTGCTGTCACTTACAATTTGATTGACAGGTCTTGATGTGTAAATGCTAACATTTGACAAAAATTCAGTGGACAAAAGCAGTGAACTATCAGGGTCCAGAAACGACCCTGATCTGATCCAGAAACTGAGAATTAATGAGTTGACAGCATCAGCCGAATCAAAATCCAGGAAAACCTTGGATTTTGTGTTGAAAGAATGGGGCTTGCAGGAAAGCCGGCGTTCTAAAAACTGGAATTTCTGAAAGTCTGTGTCTGTCTCTGTGGAAACCTGTGTGCTGAAACTAACCAGCTTTATGGCATTTTACTTACCCACTACATTAAACATTAATCTTTGGCCATTGCTTGCCATTTAAGACACAACTCTACCCCTATTGAAGACAGGACTTGTGCATTGTGATGCTTGTGCTCTACATCATTTTGTGCTACAGTGTTGCTGCTTGTCCTTTTGTACAGGTCTGTATTTCAGCTCTGGGCTTGCCACAGTGTAAGTTAGGCATGCATTGTTGAAGTAATCCACTGTATCTTTGTTAAGTCTCCTCTATTGGCTCGCCAGTATTTCTAACCAAACAGCAGCATTGCTTCTACATTGCTGAAGTGGCTAATTAAAGGGATAGTTCACCCAAAAATGACAATCCAGTCATTATCTACTCACCCTCATACAGATGGCAGGTTAGGTAAATTTATTTTAGTCCACAACACACTGCTGTAGTTTCACAGGAAAAAGGCCTTCCAGTAATTTTCAGAAAACTAAAGCAAATGGTGACCAATTTTCATTAACCCCCCCCTGCCCGCCTGCCTGCCATAATTTAATCATGAAATGCTTCTATACTTCTTGTCCAAAGTTATCCAAGTGTCCTGAGGCCTCGGCATGCCAAGTTCTTTTTTTTTTTTTCAAAACATCACAGACGTTGTGTTTTTAGACTCACTGTTCGCTGTAGCCTGAGATGGGAGCTGTGTCCATGTGCGCGCAAGCACTGTCTAAAGCTCGAGCAGCTGCCCCACATCAGCTAGATAACAGAAAAGAGGCCGAAAATGTTATCTCAAGTTAGAGAATGGAACTTGCTGATTGCTGCTAACTCTAGCAGATCTCTCTCTGTTGTGTGTAAGAGAAGCTTCCGGGTAGCATGTAAACAAAGGTCTGCAGATACTGTGAGCTCTTGTTGGTCTCGTCTCATGAGCCTCAGACAGTTTGTATGTTGTTGGGTGTCTGTTGTGTTTTGATAACCTTAGCATGATCATTTTATATCTTCAGAGGGTGCGGGTCTTTGCTCTTAAGATGACCTTGTGTGTTTTTTGCAACTTTTGTGGCTACAGGAGGTTCTCCATGTGCTTGGAAGGGTGGATGGGGTGCAACCTGCAGCTTCACTGTTGGATAACACTAAATCCTACACAATAGCAGGGTCCTGTTTCTAAAATATTAATGATATGGTACAGATTGGTATATGGATTGATTTGCTCTTTGATACCCGTCCAACATTTAAGGCAGTATAGGAGGAACAACCCTATTGACAATAATTTGTCAATTCCATCATATCTTTGTAATGCTGTCTTGTGTAGTAGAGATAACTGTTGTTTCTTTAACAAGTAGATGTTTGTTTTATCATGGAATTGTGTATTTGCCACAACATACTGCTGTAAATAGATAATCCCAAAATAGATTTTTTTTCATCAATGTGTTTTCAGCAGTACCTTATCAACACTGGTGTCCTGCCTTTTTAAGCTCCATATAAATAAGAAACTCTACAAAGAGCGGGATGGAAAAGGGAGAGTCCTTTCCCTGTGCACCTCAGTTTTCTATACTTTTTAGTATTTCTCTGAAATGTGTTCGATAAGCGGGAGTCCTTATTGGCAGTCAATTTGTTTATTGAAGACTGTAGTCAGTGCACTAGTAGTAATCTTCCCAAAGTTACATTGTAGCTGCAGATCAGTGATAACAAGGCAACAAAGCGCTTGTGGAAGAAAAATTCTCTTTAAATCACTTCTTAACAATCATTTGGACTACAGAATCTTAAACGCTGTAGAGGGGTTTCCATGGTAATGTGTGTGTGTGTGTGTGTGTGGGTGTGGGTAATTGTTTTGTGTGTCTCCCCTAGGAAAATGGCATCAAAGCAGTCTTCGCTCCTCATCCTTGCCCAGCCTGGACCCTCCCATGGGACAGCTTACCAGAAGCCATCAACCCCACTGAAGGTAAAGTCAAATCTCTGCCTTGTGGCACTTTTCTCTGCCTTCTCCATTTTGCTTCTGCCCTTTTGCCCTTGCACTTTTTTCTGTGCTCTCTTGGCTGACTTTGTTTTTCTTGTTTTTGAATCTTTATATCTTTGCTTCATATTCACCTCCTCCTATCCTCATCAAATTTCCTGCTCTACCTCATCACTTTACCCATATGACGCTACATTACTCCCGTCTCCTTTTTTCTTTCACCTTATTACTCTGCCAAAATAAAAACATACTGTTAATAGTGTGTATGGGGCAAGGATGAGGAATGTGCATAAATATTTGCTTAAAAAACCTTCCCGTGCTGCTGTGGCCTGGTGGTTTTCAGTGGCACCTTGCCGCCCCCTGAATGAAAAACAATAGCCACTGACCCGTTGCAGAGCTTTTTATGCAGTCTCAGCTGCAAGTGCTCCCCCATGAGGCCCCCTAATGAATTTTAAAGTGCTCATCTCGATGTGTTATCCTCCTTATGTTGTGAGATGAAAGTGAAAAAAAAAGGTGTGTGACGGAAACAGACTCAAATGGCACAAACACACAAAAACATGCACACACTGATGGTGCACACAGCCAATGTGCAGCAGTGAACTTGTGCCTATGCCTTAGTGGATACTGATTGCAGTGAGAGGTGTTTCTTACAGGCCGTGGAAAGGTTATTGAGTGCTGCCTGTGGTTTCTTTGTCTCCCTTTCTCTTTCCTTCATTGTGTCTTTCAGTGAGATGTTTTTGTTTGTAGGTACAAAAAGTGGTGAATGTGTGTGTAGGAGCAGCTGTGATCTCTCAGTGCTATTGTTCTAAAAAAATGGAGAGTGTTTACAAAGACACTCATATATACATAATATGAATGCGCAAATATTCTTTTTTCTCTTCATCATTGCAATTTTGCATTAATGTTCTGCTTCCTTTCATTTTTACTTATGTGACTCATTCCCTCACTTGTCAGAGAACACAGGGAAATGAAACTGGAGAAACAATTTATTATTGAGATTTGTGAAGTACCTTCAGTTAAGCTTTCTCCCTCTTTATTTCTTATGTTTGGACAGACCTAGCTTACACTTTGTTACTCCCTGCACTGCAGTATCCCAGTAAATCCAAATTTCCATTACAGTATGTCTTTGAATCCAAAACAAGAACACAGCCAAACTGTATGAGAGTTGAAAGTATATATATTTTATTTATGTACTTTTCCATGCTTGCAAAGTGCTTAACAAAACAATAACACAGAGAGAATCAAAATAATAATAAAAAAAAACATGATAACACATAACATAGCTACTTGTTCCTTTGCTCACTGAAATTTGGAGGTTCATCTCTTACTGGTTTTTGCCTTGGAGCTTTGTGACAAAATATGTTAATGATTGTTTAGTTAGAGCTGCAATGATTTGTTGATTAAAACAACAGTTCACATCAAAATAAAAAACACACAGTCTTCCTCTCACCTGTATCGCAATGGATAGACTATAGAAAATCTGTTATAAAGTAAAATTACAGTAACTCCCATAAAAAATGTCCACAGAAAAACTTACCATTAGAGATATACTCAAGTACATTTTAAAAAAAGTACCTAGTTAATAAATTAATTATAACAATTTGACTTAAAAGCATGACACAGCACTGTCGGTGTAAATACGTTATCAAAAATGTTTATCATATCATCAATGATTATCGTTACATATGAAAAAACATAGCTAATGTCTGCTAGCTAACTACATATTCACCAACTGAAAGTGCAGCTTGTTTCAGTTGCTTGAAGTGTTGAGAAAAAGCGTTTTTAAAAGTGAAGAACCCAGTTTTTCCTGGAAGCACCTCAATCAATTTGTCTTGTAATTGTTGTCTTCGGACACTTGTGACAATTGTGATCTGAAGTTTCCTCTTTTTTTACCTTTATTTATTCAGGGGGGTTTCCACTGAGAGTGAGCTCTCTTTTTTAGGGACATTACATACAGTTACAAATTCTTACCTGGCAGCTGCCCAGTACAACTGATGAGCAACTCCACTGGAGCAGCTGGGGTTTGGGGCCTTGCTCAGGGGCTCCCAGTGATGGAATACGAGTGGGGTATTCACCACCCAGATTAATCCTGCTGGTGGAAGGTTTGAACTGGCAACCTTCCAGTCACATGCTTGCTTCTCTAACCATTAGGCCACCGCTTGTTCTGTCTTTTGCTTGTCATCACCTGTTATCTGCTCTTTTCCCACATTCAGCCCTTGCATTTAGAGCATACAAGTGGTGAAAATGTACTCTAGTAAGAGTAGAAGTACATCTTAAGAAAAAAAAAACCTTAAACACCTTAAAAACGACTTTTTTCTAATGTTTGTTACTTGTAGGTAGATACTACCCATCCCTCTTTATGCATCCATGTCTGCCTTCTCTCTAATGTAAAAGTCTGGACTGTATTTGCTTGTGGTGCTAAAGCACTACAAAACTATGTTTGAGAAACTCAACTGCAGAAATTGTGCCCAGATGATCAAGATAACCTACAGACAAAGTTGTGAGCAATTAATGTAGGAAACTGCTCTAATTTTAACCCGCGATTCCATTTTTACACATTTTGCTGGCATAGAGTCCTCACAGTGAAAAAATCTGATGCACTGTATGAGTTGTAATTTCTAGAGCCATTTGTAGCCTATTAATGAACAACTTAAGCATCTGTTTCTATCCCAAAAGCCCACTGACATCTAAACTGAAGAGCCCTTGATGGTGTGGGCAGTGTATCTATTCTGAGAGAGAGAACCATGGAGAGAGACTAAATTTTATCTGTCCCACTTTTAACGGCACTCTGCATGATAAATGGCACTGTTGATATCTCCTCCTGCAGTAGTGGGATGGTGGGTAGGTAGCCCCTGCGTTTCACTGCTTTGTAATTAAAGAGGAGCAGAGACGAAAGGCAGACAATTTGTCCTGAGCCCTGAGTGCGTGGGCTTTTCCATTTATCTGATCCTACAGTATACACAAATGACTGCACGCACCCCTACACATACAGTACAAAAGGAAAAATTGCTGCATTTTACCATTACATATGCATAAATATTCCATACCTGCAAAAGTAATATAACAAATGCAATTCTAAGTTGTCTTATGTAAATGTTTGGGGTCATTTTCTTGTAGGTGCATAAAAAGTTCAGCTTGCAAGCGTTTGGATGGTTGTGTTTCAGCTCTGCACTTCGAAACATCACATTTAAAATGACACAATGACTCTGAGATTAAAATGCAGACTCTCAGCTTTACTTTGAGTGTTCACATACGCATTCAGTGAACCGTGTACAGAGTGTAGCCCTTTAGCCATTCCCCCAAAGGATAAAAATAGAAACTATGATTTGCACAGCCAATATGAGTGTGAACTCTTCCAAATAACCTTTAAGTTGAAAGTAGGCGTCCAATTAGCCAGCATAGGATCAAACTATAATGATCAGGGCCACTGAGAGTCGGGGTACACCAGGACAGCTGTCTCAGGCCTGGGTCAAGGGGGGCCCAAGTGTGCCCTCTAACCTTTAAATAATCTGCCTGAATAGAAAGTCAAAACAGATATTCCTAAAAATGTCAAATATTATTTTAGAGTCACATTGAAACATTTTATTTTATATTCTTAATTTTTCTTGACATTTTAGTTTACCTCCCTGTAATCGAAAAAGGGTTTGGTCCTGGTTGGTAGTTTTTCAGATAGAAGGCTGGATCACTCCAAACAATTTAATGTTACTGCACAAATCTGAACAGTGTGTGTGACCATTTGGAAGGAGAGAAACACAGTACAGTTGTTAATATAAAATCCTGAACGATCCTGTCAGAGTATCATGAGATCTAAATAAATCATGAAGTTTATCTGACGTCCCTGAGGATAATGCGCCACGATGAGGCTTGGCTGATCACCTTGTCTTGTGTACTGGTAAGATAAAGAAGGCTTGATAATAACTCCACTGTGCATATCTTCCAGATCTATAGTATATATACTTCTATAGAGCAATTGCAAATAATCACACATCATGCATAAATGATGCCTTATTTATATATTGCTCGAGTCTGTTGACCCAACTAACTAGCCTTCCATGGTAACAAATCCTACACTCTGACACTAAGGTATGCACAATTTAAAAAGAAACAAAGGGAAGTCTGTGAGTTGGACTTGTCAAGGTTTTTGCCCACCTTGTGTTGAAGGTTGCTTTCCTCTGTGTGGTGAAGGCTGCCTGCAGACAAGTAAACAGCAATGTGAATACAGGGGCCATTGTATAGAGCAGCCAACGTCTTGTCTGCAGCACTTCACTTAATAGAGAGGGGAAAGGAGGGAGTGAACAAAGCAGGTTAGAATGATGGAGTATGTGACAGTGTGAGATTGAGATATGGGAGACAGCATGAGGAGAGACAAGGGTTATCAGGAGAAAACAAGACAGGGCAAAGAGGGGAGTACGAGACAATCGGGTATAAAAAAGGGGTTGGTCGTGGAAGTTGTCACGCCTCAGACAGCCTGCTATTAGGTCCCCCAGGGTTGTTTTGGTACAAGGAGGTGAGATGAGTTCCCTTGTCTTTGTCTTAGGTTACAGCAGTGTGACAGAAGTTGAACTGCTGGAGTGAAAACCGGCTCTATTTGTCTCTGGCTGCCTGCTTCAACTGAAGCAGACGTGTGATACAGATCTCACAAACTCCACACCCTACTAGTGTGACATTTTCATCTTTGTGTGCAATGTGGTAGAAGTAGAAGAAAAAAACTCAGCCATGTACAGCAATTTGTGGTTATTTTTAGATATTAAGACCCCATAATGTGTTGAAGGCTTTCCTGGTTGACCTGAGCAGGCAGTTGGTAGACACTAGGTCATCAGCTGATGAAGCTCACCTTGGCCCTTATGCTAGAAAAGGCTTACCTTAGTTTGAATAAATTACTCTTGTTTATGAGTAATCCTGTGCATCTACTTGGTTCTTTCCCTGAGTTATTTCAGACAATATGTTCTCACAGCTGTTACCTTAGTCATCATGCAACATCCTAAAATAAAATCCTTATTTAAGCTAGCCCCCCAAAGGTGATTTCAGGAAGTTGCCGTGCCTGACCAAGAAATAGTACAGCACATTTCCCCCGGTGACACCACAGTGTCTTATATTTCCTATTTTCACACAGCTCAAATAAAGAAGATGTATGTGGTAATTAGTGAGTTCAAGAGGTGCTGCTAGATTTAGTTACCTTCTTCCCTTATCCAGCTGGCTATAGCTTCATATTTCCCATACAGATGTGATGTGGCGTTGATCTGCTTATCTTACTCTGGGAAAGAAAGTGCATTCCTTAGAGTACGGGACCACTCCTTTATATTCAGTAGAATTTTCTTTTTTAATCTGACATGACTCTCAAAATGGAGGAAAAAACTGCTAAATGGTGTCCATCAAGTCGTCAAATTGATATCCCCTTCTACTCTTAGCTGACCCTCTTCTTAATTTGCAGTAGTTGACTATTGTTGGCTCCTTGTGGGCCGTGTAAACAAGGTTTGAATGCTATGGAACACTGACTTACTATTACATTTTCTGACAACTTGTTAGAAAGGTGTTTTTTTAAACATCCAGGCAATATAGAACTTTTATTTGCCATCATGTTAATGGCCACCTTTTTCTTTTGAGCTTGTCGGTTTTTTGGCTCTGCTAGCTTCTAAGCTCTCTTTTGGCTCTACTAGCTTCTAGTTACTAGTATTTTGGCTCTACTAGCTTTTAAGGTAAATATCCAGATGGTAATCACCAACCCACAAAATACCTTTCAGGAGTTATCATTTTTATCTCAGCCATGATCTTTCCCTAGACCTAAACCAATTGGTTTTGTCCCAAAACCTGTCCCGTTACCATCTAGGAGTAATGAGTTTCAAAACTAAAATCCTCTTTCCTGAATAATTGAAATGTTCGCTTGTGGTTCAGCTCATTAACTGCCATGTTTATGTAAGTGCCTGGATGGTAGTGTGCAAGTGAAACAGAAATCAGAAAACAGAAACATTAATTACCAAAAGAACTACACACACATTCATGTTTAAAAAAAAACAAATTTAGTCCTAATACACACAATTTTGGCTGTATAATTGTTGTGATATAATTTTAAACTATTGTGCTATGTTGTGAATGTGGTAAATGAATCCCATGGTCATGCAGATTGTTTCAGACCATTTTGAGAATAAAGTGCTGTTGCTCAGCTGAGCTGGAACGTCATACTCCTTCCCCGATTTCCTTCTGCATCATCATCTTCAAATGAGATGCCAGCAGACATTAAGCCACACAAGGAGTCTTGGCCCACACTTTGCAGTTTCTTCACTTGCTTGTTTTCTATACTTTGCATGTGTCTAATGTGTGGTTTAACATCTGTCATACTTAGCTTCCAGTTTCCCTACAGATAATTACTAGGTTGGTTCAGAAATAGGCAGATTTGTCTGTACAATACAGCAAAGTTGACATATCAATTCATCGAAATTTGATTAAAATCGCAGTATGGACTATTGCAATTTTTAAATCACAGGGGGCACAATATTTGTTCAAGGAGAGATATGGGGTCAAATATTGTGATGCTGCAGAGTTGTCCTGGCCTAAAAAACATTCCACAGACTTGAAAAGGATCTTTGTTTGGTACAGATCCCTGCAAGAATCACACCATAATCTTCTTTTATGTGTTTTTTCAATGAAAATTAGAATGATTATGCAAAAATTAAAATTCCCTCTAATATTGAAAATTGAATGAGGAATGAAAAATTGAAAATTTTTTCAAAATCATGCAGCACTCATGTCAATCCAAAAGCAACTTTGAAATATTTGATTACATAGGTGGATACCTACTGAATCTTTTTGTTTTTGTTTCTCCTTTGTTTATAAACTTATTCTTTAATATCGAATTCATGTTAAATGTGTTCTCATACAGCAGTACTGAATTCACAGTGTTGTGCTGTATGAGTCTGACAGGCTGCAATGGGTGTGATTTCTCATTAGGCATACCATGTTCTTGTAAATGAAGATGAAGCTAATAAGCTGGATTTAATTCAATTCCACATTAATAAAATACAGTTTTTTAATAAGTGTTAAATAGGTCTACTCTCAGTCAGATATCACTTATATTGAGTGTTATGTCAGTAACATGGGTGCTCCGCTCTGCCGTACACAAAAAAAAGACATTTTCTGGTATCCCACTCCCACTCTCGTTCGATCAGGAGAGAGGATTCCAGAAATATATTTTCAGTTTACTGCTGAATGGAGAGACTTTGAGACCCACATTACTGAAGATC
>JAQLOL010000019.1:1936843-1951286 GCA_029783665.1 Naso thynnoides
CTGATTTATAGCAGCTTCAATAGATTTTTATGTATTAAGCATGGATCAAATAATAATGTGAGGTGCAGTTCTCTATCCTCTTCTCTTTGTAGAGCTGTCCAGCTGGTGCATATATTTGAGCATTTAGCAGCTTAAGAGCCAGATATTTCCCTCAGGAATTAGTGGAGGCCAAAAGGTGCTGATTGCCAAGAACTAGGGGTGTGACAATACTAGATACACGATATCGGGTTCACGATAACAGGGGAGATGATATTATTATACTATTTTTATGACTGGAAAAATAGTCTTCTATTTGAAAGTCAGTCACAAAATGCAAAACAATGCAGGTCCATTTTACAATGTGCATGAATTATTTGACATTCTAACTTCTAATTGAAGCTGTGTGTGATCCTCTAACTGAACTCATTTTCACAGTTAAAAAACAACATTAAAATAGAAAACAGCATAACAAAAAACATTTTTCTTTGTCTGTTATATTTTTCAATGCAGATAAGTTAATATTGGAATAGCATACTATTGTATTAAAAGTGAAAATGGAGGGTGAACACATTTATCTTAAGGTATGATACAGTGCCAAGAAGTGGCAACACTGCTCAGCCTAAGATATGGCCATGCTCTTTTCTCAAGAATATAAAGGTCTGTGCAATGTTTGCCTTGGACTCTCTGTTAAAGTGCGGGACCACTGTGCAGGTGAAATGTGTGCGTGACAGGTTTGTGTACCTCGGCTTAAATGTGTGGAGGAGTTGCTGAAATCCCAGATTTTCCACCAAGACAAACTAAATGGCCTCATATCAGCTGCAATGAAAACACGACTGTCTGTCTTACCACTGTGGCTCTTGCACTTGATTGTGGAAGTTGGAGTGCAAAGCCATTTGTCAGCATTGTTTGGCCTTTCAATGTTTTCTTCACAGGCGTGGTTAATTTGAGAAGAGAGCTGTGGTGGTCTGAAGGTGACTTTGACTGTGTCTCACTGTCACTCTGTTACAGTTTCTTTTCTCCACCAGGAACCACATTGCTGCCACACAAATAATTTAAAACTGGCGGGGGCATTTCTGTGCTAAATTCAGGTCTGACATCTGACCTAATCTCTTCATTAAAGCGCCTTAATCTGTTCAAACAAAGCACTGAAAAAGATGAAAGACTGCAGATCAGTGCTTGTATGAGTTTTGTCCTGTTATCAAAAGACAGTGTTTCACCTCGATGAGAAATATTGTGACATTTAGATCTGGTGTCACGATATTTTGAAACACCCCTACCAAGAACAGCATTTAAGAATAAATTCCAAC
This sequence comes from Naso thynnoides, assembly GCA_029783665.1. Taxonomy (NCBI): domain Eukaryota; kingdom Metazoa; phylum Chordata; class Actinopteri; order Acanthuriformes; family Acanthuridae; genus Naso; species Naso thynnoides. The sequence continues at coordinate 1,938,130 of JAQLOL010000019.1, forward strand.
ATATGTCCGTTGAATGTATAAATGTGCAACTGTGTGCAAACACATTTACCTTAACAACTACATGAGGTGAGAATATGTCAGTGAAAAAAATATCAATGGAGATTTAAAACAAAACCAAGGAAGCCAGTAGATAAGTAATATTCATCAAAATTGTTAGCTGGATTAAAAGTTTTTTTGTTTTTTGTTTTGTGTGTGTGTGTGTGTGTATATGTGTGAAATCATAGGATCCTGGAAAAACCTCCAACATAATGCGGGGAGGCTCCCAACCTGGCTCACAAAGGTACTTGTTGCCCTAAACGAGGGTGAAGGTTAGATGGTGAGAAGGTTAGACTGGTGCTGTGTTGGCTGCGTAACCAGCATGGCTGTTTATAGATTCTATTTTATCATTGTGAATCCAAGGTTAACCTCTCTTAAGATTAAGGAGATCATAGTCATTCACTATAATAAATCCATCCTCTTGTTCTTGCTGGCATGGAAGCATCTGTACTTCAGTATAAAATATGTTGTTATTATTTTTTTTTTTTTTAACTTACCAGACAGTAAAGTATGTAATTCAAGCACTTAGAAGTCATTATACATTCAGCTGCAGGAAAAACTAGAAGTGTAGTTGAAATATGTTGGTGTAATTCAGTCTGATCACAGATACATTTTCCTTCTCTTACCTCTGGTGCTGGTGCTATGGTTTAGTCCAACTAAACTGGACTCTAACTGTTTTTCTTGTCCAGCTGTCAGGCTTCATAGAGCTCTGCTGAGAGACAAAGCAAAATTGGTCACAGATCTGTTTTATCTATTGACCTGCATATTGCTACATCATCTTAGTTGAGAAATTATGTTTGCTGTTTCTGCTTCTCCCTCTGTGTTTTTCCACAAATGCATAGCAGATGCAAGGCATGGGATGATTATTATAAAATTTCACACAAATGTCTAAAAATTAAGTGAAGACATTTTATATCCTAAAGGTCAATGGTTATCTTTACTGTGACATCGTTTCACTTTTTTGGCCATTAATATACAACCACAGTTGTGATCATATTAAATATTTGGTTGGATACTGAATTAGTGGCAATAGTCTCAGGATCCCGCCTCAAAACTGTGCTGATTGTTTATATTCACCGGATTTGAGCAAAGCGTCCATGTGAATTTGAAGCCTCTTTGCAACAACTTCCATGTTTACAGCATTGTGGTCCACCACAAGCTCTTTGGTTTTACAGACACTGACCTTAAGGCAGGGCTCAACATTAATGCTTGTCTGCTTGCCAGGGGCAAAAAAAACCTCTGTGTTCAGGCAAGTAATATGTGACATGTAGTTGCCCGTTCGGGCAAGTGAAAAACAAATGTGAAAATAACCTTAATATGACATAAACTTCCTCTTATATAGCGGATGTTGAGCTTTTTACAGCTCAGCTGCCAGCGTTGTTTTGATTTTTCAACAAGAGAAGGCTGGAGACAAAGGGGGTATTGTGATTATTGCTATGCATAGTTGAGTCTCAGGTCCATACCACAAAAAGCAGTATTTGACTCCTCCTAAAGGCTGTTATTCTTCCCTACATGTAGTAATCACACAAAAAACAAACACAAACAAAAAAACAAATAAACAAAAACAGTACTTGCAGGGTTGCCAAGGTTGTTATCCATTGCATCGGACCATTCCTTTTATTTAGTACTTCTGAGTTTTCAATACCAAGGGATTTTTGGTCTGCCTGAACCTGAAATTCCTCTTAAAACAAAAGGTGGCGCTCGCACTGTCCAAGGTTAAAACTTCTGCTCGACATTGACACTATCAGTTGGGAGGGTGTACCGCAATGGTATTGAAAGATTTAGCAGACCATAGGAAAAAAAAATTGATAAGAATACATCAATAACCTACATTTCTCATTTCAATCATTTCATAAGACATTTGTTGATTTAGTTTTAAAGTTTTGGGGGGCTTTTCTTCCCATTTTAGCCTTTATTGAATAAATCATTGTACTATTAATAACAATAAATTATAAAGAACAAATACCTGTTGGTTTTAATTATTCCATTTTGGGCAAGTCAGTTTTGCTATTGAGCAAGTAAAACAAACCAGCCATTTACCCTCCACTTAATGTCAGGCCCTGCTGTAGGCGAATGTTGTGCCATGTGATGATCTCTGTCAGTCCTCTGTACTCCTCTGTAGAGACAGTCAATCAAACAACTCAGTGTAGTGATGACTTTCATTTTGCCAACTTTCATTTGCCAGAAATACACTTCAAATATTTGTATTAATTTCATCCAGAGTCTTCACAACATGGATGTAAACTGCCACTTGATTGGTTCAAAAAGGCTGCCATTTTAGTTTGCATTGTGAGTTCTAAACAAGTGACAAGGGCAAATTTGAGGCGAAGGGGAATATTTAAACAGTCTGTGTACCTGTCGAAATGTGTTTACCTTCCTCAGGCTTCTGTCAGGCAAATGTTAAGAGTGATCTAGATGAAAGATTAGATGGCTGATTATTGACTTAGACAGTTTGTAAAATGTATGTTACAATAAATTCTACTTACACCAGTCCTTGCTGATATAAGCCTGAGTACCAGACTGCATTCTGCTGTCTCACACTGTAGGAGTTGCAAAAGATGATTAAAGAAATAGCAAGAGCAACTGTGCCGGATGAAACTTGAAACCCTTTCACATGTCTCCTTAAACAAGCTTGCAGATTTCTACGTTTCTTTGACTCTTTGACTTTGACCTGCTGGTGCCATTGAAAAAGTCACATGAATGTCAAAATTAGTAGGCTTTATCGTATGAGGACAGTAAGCAATACTTCATTTCAGTTTCTGCAGTACTTGAAATATTTCTGTCTGGACCAAAGTGGTGGACCAACTGACTGTCAGGCCAATATTGCCATTCCTAGAGCGACATCGCTCGCTAAAAGTTGCATGTGTATGTGCCCGAGGATTTTTGATAGCCATCAAGGAGAGTTGACTGTTGATGTGTTTTGCATGTAGAGCTGTCAGAGCATGTGTGATTAAAGTAAATTGCCTGTTATCAAAACTAGAGATCAGAGAGGGTTTGTTTGGAGAGCATGTGTTAATACAAACACGTAGATGTGATGTGATTGTGTTATTGAACGTTAGTGAGGATATCTGTGCGAGCGTGTGCCGGCAGTTGGTTAACACCTCGTTCCCTTGGGCTTACTGCTGCAGTCAGCATGCTGTGACTCCCAAATCACTCCTTTCATTCTCAATTAATTGAACTCATTAGAGCCTTTAAATTGGAGATTTAAAGATACACAGCAAACATGGGACCAAGCACAACAGCCATCCAGCTTTGTTACTCCAAATTAGAGGGATAATTGGCACTTTATATCTACAATTCAAGTTCAAGCACATCTCAACTCCCTGGAGGGGAGCCACAGAGATTCACGATTTGCAGAGATGTTTGAGTTGTGCCCATTTAAATGCAGAGCCACTGGCTGCCTCCATGATGAGCTACTTGCAAATGTCATTTGATGAATATTCATTTGTCTCCTTAGATTTTTTTTTTCAACAATCTTTGTTGAGGCATTGCAGTGTGGGTATGGAGCAAGGAGACAATTTGTCTAACCCTCCACCAGCTTTCAAATGGGTTCTGAATCACAGTTTTTCTTTTTCCTCCTCACTCGACTCATAATTAATTACTGATCAGTGTTTTCAGCTCTGAGCAAAATCTAAAGCTAAATCTTTTTTTTGCCTGGCTTTTCCTTTGGAACATAGTGTAGCCTAGTTTAACACAGCTTTGTGTGTTTGCCATGTGGAGATGACATTTGAAAGCTCTAACAGGCTGAATGTAATACCTTTTCTAATATCTTTTAGCTGTTGTCATTTTTTTACTTTTGCCTTCATAGAGATGTGACAAACATGTTTTGTTTGGTAAACAGTTTCCTGCTCGTTTCTCCAGGAGATTTATAACAACCGTGCATTTAGAAAAAAAAAAAACCTTTGTAATAACACCTGGTGAGCTGGAATTTTCCTGCAACATATTGTCATATAGACATTGTATTATTTTAAAAGAGTTTTTATAAGTTCTGTATTTTAAGAGTCATAGATGTTCCAGTTACTTTTGAATTTTGCATCTAACTAGCATTTTACAAATTTCTTATTTCTTCACGGTTGGGTTTTTGGGTTTTTTTTGAACAGAAACAAGTCATGATCACTGACAACATCACTACTGTGTGGTTCTTTTGAAAAAAAAAAAATCATGCAGCGACTTGGTGTAATGATGCTGTCAAATTCATAAGCTTTGACTGAAAAAAAATGCACATTAATCATTGTCTCTCATTACACAGTATGTAAACTGAAAAAAAGAATTTTTAAAGTAAATTTTTATATTATTTTCTAAAGGTTTTTTTTTAATATATTTTTTCTAAGACTTCTGTGCAAAATTCAAGTAACAGAGTCTGTTACAATAGATGAATAAATGAGGCAAACTTCTCATACCACCAGACTCTTAAATACTCAAACTATACTGAAAAGTAAAGCAAATTATCGAAATACAATTCCTTATTAATACTAGTATTTTCCTACAGGAATAATCCTAGCAAAAATGTAGTGAAGACTGCCATTCGGACACATTAGACATTGCGAAGTGAGATTTAGAAGTTGTGTTAATAAAACAGAAGTCAGTGGAGAGATGTATGGAGATGAAGGGCTGCAGATAAGTTACACATGTGGAGCAGAGGTTGCAATGAAAAATAAATAAATTATACGTTCTGATTTTGTGATTAAAATGTTCCACCACAGTCATGAACCAGTGCAGTTGCCCAAATTGGCAATTGGCAAAAAAATTTAAGCAGAGACACAATATCTCCTTTGGAAAGCTGTTACTTTCATTTGCACAATTTGTGGCTTGGCATGTTATTTTATATAGGTTCACCGATTGTTGTTGATGGTAGGAAATACTTCACAGTACAAGTCTGAGGGTTTTTTTTCTGTGCTGCTTGCTTTCTTTTCATCTCTTTTTTAAAATCTGGTTTTAAGCTTTGTTTTTCCTATGAGTCTATTTCTCCATAGTTTATATCTCTTAATCTTTTCTTTGCCTGTGTCCTTGTTACATTCTCAGCTACCACCAACATCGGGCCAGTAGCATTGCTTTGACATTACGACATGTTTTTACATAAGACAAATCCCAGACAACAGAATCAAAGTATTTTGCCATTCCCACCACTGTGTGATTCATGTCTGTATTTGTCATTCCCTTTCAATAAAAGAAATGATCTCACTGATAATCCGCATTCTGCGGCATTGGCTCAAGGCTGATAAGAACTTTTTTTTTCTATTTTTTTCACCTGCATGGTGTTGACTTACACTGTCATAGGGGTAACTTGTCATTTATGTGTGAGTGAGTTATTGTGTGTTTTGTCTGTTTCTGCATCTGCACAGAATCTAACAACAGGTGGTGGGAGATGCTGTAGCTCCATCTTTTTACAACCTCCTAACTACAATAGCTGTTAGATAAACACTTACAGGTGGTTGTTATGTGCTTTTTAATATGTGGACAATGATTCATGTCACCACAGTTACTGGCACAGACAAATCCTCTTGTCAAATTTTTATACCACATGAATTAAGTGATATTGGTTTATATTTTGTGAGAAGTGGCTACAGAAAGAGTTTTTTGCGGGGGCTGGCAGAATTCGAGAGCAACAAAGCTTTTATGAGTTTTTTGTAGTGAGAACAAGGCTTATGACAGAATTATGATTAATTTAATCCTGTTCTAATTATCCAAAGGGCTCATGTAGTGTTTGTGGACAATTTGCATTCTCTTGATTCTCGTCCTATTTACCTAAATATGAAATCCAATGCACTGCCAAGACATTTGCAGATGTAATAAGGAAGTAGATGTATGTTAAGACAAAGTTTATACTTTTTATCCCTAAAATAAAAGTTGTTTTGCCAATAACACTTAAATTTAGGCCAAGAAATGTTATTAGGACTTGCTTTCCCCCCACCACTCTGGTGACAATTAAAAAAAACTTAACACTAATTTTAAGGGTAATAGGTAGGGTTATACCTCCTCTTGTTAGAGAGAAAGTTTCTTTGGCTTTGGCAACTCAACATGTCTGTAAGAAAACTAAAGGCTGGACCTTGACTGGAGTCCAGCCAGCCCTTATTTATCCTTTTGTTAGCACTGCAAGGCTCGCACTAAAAGCCATATTGTCTGGAACACTTAACAAAAGGGGCAGGCCAAAAGACATTGACACAGGCTCCTACAGATGCAGAGTTGTGCCACTTACTCCCTGATTTTGACAGCTCTGGCAGAGTACAGAGTGCAAGTCATGAAGGGGCAGAGTGTGCACTGAATAAAAACAAACTACTTTGTTTGAAAGAGCAATGGTAAGAAAAGGTTTTCTGCAAACATAACAGGAAGAACAGCTGCAAACATTTTGTTTAGACTATTTTTTAAAATAGATTTATCCCATTTATACTGTTTTTTAAAGTATTTTTATGGGAAAAAAATTGCCATGTGTTGTCTAGTGGTAGAGATGTTTATTCTGCTGTGCATAAAAATCTTGTACATACAGTGATGTCATGCAACAACATAATTCTATGTCCATAATTTACCACACCTGGTTTTTGCATTTAACTCATGTAAAAGATCTTTTGGCGATGTTTAAAATATATGTAACTTGATTGGTTCATATGTTGCCCAGCTACCTCCACAATATTGCATACCTGCGAGTTTAAGTGCAGTTTGAAAGGTCTATACTGCATCAGTGTTCAAATATTCACTAACTACTAACTACTTCTTTTAACTAACAGCTAATTTTTTAAATGACAGATGTTAATGACAAGCTTCCATTAGAAATTTCTAATGCCCAAAGTGACCCAAAATGTGCTGTCTTTCTTCACATTTTTCTCTAAAGCCCAAATGAGACTCTATATCATTGTTGTGGCTGGAGTCCATGAGGGTTTGGATGCACACACTGTTTTCATAGCCAAAATTTAGTGCTGTACAGACTATATGCCTGGACTGCAGGCACCACCAACCCTTTGAAAACACCAATGCAGATGTAGTTTTTGTTGGAGTTTGGGCGACACGTAATGTCTAGCATACACTGTACGATCTCGGCCTGTTTTTGACCCAATTTCGAGACGCACGACTCACGTTGAAGTCAGGCCAACTTCAAAATGAGTCGTGCGTCATTTATCTTGCAGTACATAGGGGGGAGCGGGGGCCGATAAGCTGCTCCTGACACACGATCTGATGATCTGACGATCGGATTTCTGACATGCCAGAAATTTTGGTCGGCTGTCACTAGGCTCTCAAACAATTGAAACAGAGCCACGAGCCAATTTGCCAATATCATAGCCTTGTGTTCTCACTGTGCCTCCTAAGTGGCAAACAGAGCGTCTGAATGCCATGGCAACAGGCACACAAGGAAAAAATAAAACAGTGCTGCAGTAATCACAGCATAGATAATGTTAGCTATTAAGTTAAAAACAGTAAAAGTAGCTAACTTACCTCCGAGTCTCTCTGCAAAATGAACAAGCCGTAATATTACTGTCTATGTATTCCAAGCCATATGCGAGTCCGTACATGCCGGCCCATCTTTTTTTAGAGGGTTTGGCACACAGGATAGCACAAATTATCAAGGCAGCACACTTCTGCCTTTGTTAGCATTGTTGCTAGTAAATAAACCTGCCTGTGAGCTTTCAAATGAATCTTCATTGACGGTTGTCCAGAGCCAGGATGGTCCAGGGGGGGCGATGGGCCATTTTTACACGCACAGTGTGAGCACTTAGGTCGTGGCTGACTGATTGGACCGTACAGTGTGAGGACCTCAGTCGTGACCTTTGGCGTCACATTGCAAACGACTGACTCGCACAGTATGAGCTGGAGTTACGACAGCATTTCAAAAACTCGTACAGTGTATGCTAGGCTTAAGGTAAAAGGAACAAAGTTTTGTCACAGTGAAGAAAACCCAACTGCGTTGACTCAAGGTGGCTCAATAGCGCAGTATGCAGTATTATTGCACACCCTCTATCACCTTCACAAGCAAAAAAAAAATTTGTAGAAAGTAATTGAAGTCTGTGGCCAAGGAGCGATGTAACATTAAAAAGAGGCAAGACAAGAGTGAACATTATGTGACAGTTCTTGTTACTATGGTGTTGCTAAAACTGAGCAAAGTGGCTAACGTTATAATGGGCATTGAACTAACGTCTTACACAAAAATCACTTGTGAAGATATATAGTATATTTTATATCTTATGTTGTTTAGCACAGGCAATCAAACTTGCCAGTATAGTAATCTGGAACACATCAGTGTATCTGCTGTTGATGTTTGACAGAAAACAAATTATCAGAGGTTCTTCTGCATTCTTCTGGGTCCTTAGCTGAAAATGGGAATGAGTTCTTCCACCTTTTTCCCAATTGGTAAGCAGGGAAGAGGATGGCATGTGACTTTTTGCGGGTCCAAGTGGTATATTCAAGGACAGGGTGAAGTGAGGGAAGTACTGTTAGCCCTTGTCTTGTGGTCAAATCTTAATGCTCCTGGTACACAAAACTGGTATCAAAGAATACGGGCCACAATACTAGACTGTTGCCTTGCACTATGTTACCTGTGTTTTGCCAAAAGTTGCACTTATACACACAGTAAATACTGTAGTACAGCCAACAGTCAAGTAGCACGCATGTTCTGCACAAGTATGGGAGGCAACTCTTCAGACCAGCAGGTGGAGGTAGTCTGCATTAGTCAATGACAAAAGAAACCAAAGATCTATGAAGACGGATGCAAAAACCATTGTTATGACAAAGCAGCATTTAAACACTCATCATAAGGTTTTGTAATTCAACTCCTTCTAATCAAGTTTTTTAAATAAGTAGTTGCAAATGAGATTGGCTTTTGTCGACCCTTGGTATTTTGGTATTGAAAGAGGAAAGGAAGAGGCAAAGGAAAAACAAGCAACCAAAAAAACAGCCAGGGACGAAAAACAGATTTGTCCCTGGCCACATCTGTTTTTGTGACCATTTTTAAGTACAATAGTGCATATATACTTACATGTATGTATGCAACTTTCTATGCTACTGTGTACATAAAAACACCTAGGTGTGTGCAAGAGCTCGTACAATATTGAAACATACAACAAGGAAATGTACTCTCTACTCCAGCACTTTTCAAACTTCTTTTCAAGCACTCTAGCACCTGTCACTTTAACATTTGGAACCTACAGCACTCTAAACTGTGGTGCTCCCCAATCTCTGGTTTGTCTCACTGCGTTGCACATTTTGTCTGTCTTTTGTCAGCCATTTGTCAAATGGATTGTGTATACTTGCTGCAAATGCTTATTTGTTATGTATTTTTATGGTTGTGATGTTATTGTACTTCTGTAATTTGTTTACTTTGTAACATCATCTTGCCAAGGGACAACAGATGATAAACTAGCCTTTGACTACAATCTGGCATATCCACAGGCAAAGTTCATTAATGTGCACTGTCCTAAATTCTAAAAAATTAAAAATAAGTGCTTTGGTGTATTTTCACTAAATAATAGTCAACATTCCTTAAAACAAACTATTTGATGAGAAAAAAGAAGTGTGTCGCCATGACAGATGGAAGAGATAGAGAGCGTCTCTATTGTTCATTCTGTCTTGCAGACCTTTATCTAAGCTTTTAAAATAATTTAGCTTTGCTTCATTTGCTATGATATCGAGACAGAGAAATAATTATGAAAACAGTCGCACTATTGTGCTTTGATGTCCACTTTGATATTCAGAGAGAGGACAGAAAATTCAAAAGTCATTTTGATAAACCATCATTTTAATAAGAAGTGTGCTGCTTGTTACTCAGAGCTATCTCCTGCCCAATTAAAATGTTCATTTTGAAAATTTTCCAAATTTTTATCTCAGTGTCTTTCAGGGAAATTTTACAGTTTACAGGATCATGAAAAATGAAATATATTCAGCTTAGGTTGGTTAGCATTTAGGGTCACCTCATGATTATTATTGATTCATTTCTACATTTTTGTGCACCACAATTTTCCATACAGAAAGCTAAACAGCAGGGCACCCGGTGGCTCAGCTGGTAGAGCAAGCGCCCCATATACAGAGGCTATGTCCTTGCGCAGCAGACCCGGGTTCGATTCCACCTGTGGTCCTTTGCTGCATGTCATTCCCCCTCTCTATGCCCTGACTCCTGTCTACTCTTCAGCTGTCCTCTATATAAAGGCAAAAAAGCCAAAAAAAATATCTTTAAAAAAACCCCAAAACATTAACGCATTTAGCTTCTCAAATTAATCGCATGCGTTAATTTTGACAGCCCTAGTACAAATGATGAAAAAACTCGGACAATAATTTTTTTTAAAAATCATAAATGTCTATTCTGTCATCATTCTCTTGATTTCCTTTAAGTTGATCTCTTCTCTGTCAAGATAAAAGCCCCAGATCTGACAAGCCAGCTTGCTTACACATTTACAAAGACCCTGACTCACATCTGATGCCGCTTTGATACTTCCGACGGAGGTGGATCAGAGGCGGATTGAAACTGCTGCACCTGTTAGTTTTATACAGACGGTGAAGCTTAAAAGGCGCACAGAAGGTGCCTTGAAAAGGCTGTGTAAAAGGGGCTAAAGTTTCAGCTAATGCCACTGTCAAATTTTTTTTTCTTAATTTTATTTTTATTTGACAATATAAATTAAATGTAGCTCTGTGTTTGTAATGATTTCATTTTTACATGTTTTTTCATGTTTTAAATTTTTGTTATTAAAATACTTTTAGGCTAATATGTATTCGATTTCTTTTTAATATTTGAGGTTTTTATTTGTTTTTTGTTTTATAAAGCAAGACTACTGATGAAAGTTTTGTTTTTTATGCACTGGTCAGTTTTGAAGTTTAGCTTCCATATCTTGTCTTCTTGTGGACTGAAGGATACAAAACTTCAAACATACACATTTAGATGTTTAATTTACACCAGATTTCAGTCTTGGACATAGATGGCAAGGAAACAAAAAACAAAGTGGCACATTTTTTCATTAATTGTCTGTAAAATTGCATATTTAAGTGTTTCTATACTGTTTTTACCTCATTTTCGGATTTATAGAATATAGAGAGATATCCAAAAGTCCCTCTGTAAAAACCTTTGACTCAGTATGAGGGGGGATTAATTTATTTTTCATGGTCACTCATAATCATGAGATAATTAATTCTCTTTCTCATCATAAGTAATTGTTCATGGTGAAAAAATACATAAGTAAAACAAATAAATAAGCACATTTATTTTTAACATACTGCACTGTCATTCACAAACAGTCCAGCAGTTGTTTTTTGTAGAAGTTGGCATCTTGGTCCTCCAGAAAGTGTCACAGTAGCAATAAAACAATATCATAACCAAATGTCAGAATGGGGACCACTGACCTCTTTCTTCATGTTGGGGAAATCATCATAGTCTCAAGGTGCAAAACCAGGTGACTAGAGCAGCTGTTAGGCAAGTTTAAATCTGCATTCCTGGATGGCTGCTTGATGTTTGTCAGTTTTTTTAGATAGTGTTGACTTGCAGTTTTTAATGACAAGAAACAGAAATACCACATATGTTCAAACTTCAAACTTTCTGCTTCATCATTGATAACTTACCTGCATGTGCATGCACCAAGAGCTGCACAATTATCTCCTTTTAATTCATTACCTCAGATCATTTGCTTATCAGTTACAACTTCTGTTGTGGATGTCATTGCAAGCCAGTCAATATTTTATTTTTTTTTTATTTTTGTATTTTGCCAAAAAAAAGGGAAAAATTATAATCAACTATTAATTTTTTTACTTTTTTTAGTTGACTCTTTTTAGTGACTCTCCTCAAAAACCATGCACAGTATGATGCAAAGTTCACATTTGTATATGATAGCAACAAGAAACTGTGAAAGATTTAACAAGCCAAGTTTACACCAACAAAAATATATAATAAGCTATACTAAAAACTGAGTACAGTATAGCCTAGTATGAACTATAGATAACTTGCTATACATTTCAATATACTCTGCAAGCAAACATGTTAAGGTGTTTCAATATAAGAAAGTAAACCAAACAAAGTGCTATAAAGACATGCAGTATGGTCTCCCCTCCACAAAATCATTCCTTCTTATTTTGCCATCATCAGCTCACCTTGTCTGCCTTAATCTTTTTCTATTTTTGCCTTCTCTTTATGAAGACTCTGTAGTTCTCCATATTCTCTTACTGTCTGCCAGTGACTTCTCACAGACGTGTTTCTTGTTACAAGGCTGCAAGGTCAAAGGAGTTCTCCATTTATCTGTCAGTCTCTCTGCCTGTGTCTCAGTGAGGATCTCTCATTTCTTGTCTGGATGGCATTAGCTGGTGGAAGATAGTAAAGTAACCTTAACCATGAGGCTGCTGACAATCATAATAATTATCTTTAATAGACAAATACTGATTATCAGATGGAGCATGGTCATAAAGGATAAAATGCCTTAAAAATTCCATCTTTTATCACGTGAAGAATATTTAATGTTTTCACTTGATGTAAACTTTTTTTTTCAATTAATATTTCCCATCAGAAACATGCATATTGTTATAGACTGTCTTGGTAGACAAGAACATAAGGATGTAAAGCAAAATTTTCTAATCAAACTTTGTGACAGTGTCCTGCTTTGAGTCAGCCACCACTGGCACATGTCCCACAAAAAAAAAAAAAAACAACAAGAAGAAATGTTAAAGTTTTAATTTTGGAGATGAAACAGAAGCCAGAATTGGAAATAAGTTGCTCTCTTTTAGTCTTAGCTCTTGCAGTGTCCCTGAATGATTGCAGTAATGAAAAAAGGGAGTGGAATTACTTCTTCTTTCTTATTATTATTCCCATGGGCAAAAACTCACCAAACTTTACAGAAATGTCTGACCCCATGCGGCATGCATTTAAATTTAGAAACTTTAAAAATTCCTACCAAAGCAACAGTACATGCTACAGTTTTGAAACATCACCACAATGCAGCCCAGATACTGCTGAAACTTTTGTCCACTTAGACTCATTACAAATTATGAAATCCATCAGTCTGTTTTTTCAAAAACTGTAAAACTTATAAAATGTATCTCCTCCCACAATTTTTGCTCAATTGTCACCAAACTCGCTAGAGAACATTGTCAGACTGTCCTCTACAAAACTTGTTTCTCGGATTTTTGATATTTGAAAAATTGAGCCTACAGTGCATGAAAACGTT
>JAQLOL010000019.1:1951386-1967856 GCA_029783665.1 Naso thynnoides
AAGTAGCCAGTCCTATTGATGCATTGCACATTCAGTTCCTGTACCTGGAATGGTTACAGTTTAATCTTTGCACAAATTCAATATTTTCTTTAGAAGTTAGAAACCACTTTACTTCCTGTAGGTGTTGTCTGGTTAACTTTTAATGTCTGCTTTAGTTTGTAACTTTCCAGTCAGTAAAAGTAAGAATTCCTCCACCAACTTTGCACTTGCTGTTTTGTGACAGACATTGCATTTTCCTGAGCAGCAGCCGAAAGAAGGAAACATTGCAGTTATTATCCTTCTTAAAGACAGCCCACCTTCTAATTTTCTGAACTGGTGCATTCATGACTACTTGAGCAAGATCCAGGCATTCATGATATGATCAGAGCTGCAGAAGTCAGGTTGAGAAGATAATGATCCACCACATCATCCTGTTTTCCAGTTCACTTCACAAGCATTTATATGTATAGCATGGTGTGCCTCCTGTGCTAACATGAACAAACATATCCAGAGTCTTTGGATATGGCTGATTGTGCACAGCCCAACATGTGTGCAGGCTGTGCCATTCCATTTGCTGCAGAGGTTTTCTCTTTAAATCTTTAATTTTTTTAGATGTAATGTCTTCCTTTTTAAAAGTGATCATTTGCAAAGACTCTTCCCAATTTTTTAATCTGTGCTTTTGTTACTTTGTTTTTACTAGATTGACTGTAAGGTTTGAGAAAGTGAGTTCATTAACAAAAAAAAGTTAACGTCCTGGAGGAGTATTAACATCAGCACATCAAAGGATAAACCAGTGCTCATTTGTTTTACAAACTACATATAGAGTCAGTATTATGAAATCAGATTTATTATAATCCTACATGAACAGTTTCCCCAAACAGTGTTTTGTCCACACACTTTATGCAAAATTCAAAGCCATCTCCCGTATTGCCCCAAATTGAGATGACGATAATGGGATCGTACACCATGAAAACACCTGTTTTTGACAGAGAATATTTGTACTGTCAATAAAAAGCACAAACAAGGAAAATGGGCTTATGTCATATCCTTTAGAAGGTATTTTTTCAGTTAAATACAAATACGATATTTTTAGTATTGTACTATAATAATATCGAAATATTGTAATAAATATGATCTTTTTTAGGGCGCTCAGTTCTTTCAACCCTTAAAGCAAATGTTACTGTAACTCAAATTCAGTAACAATAAAAAATAGTAAATATAATTTGACATTATAATAAACAACAAGACCAGTAAGCTATTCAGCCATGTTGTTGTTCCCAAGTCGATAACAGGTTTTTCACAGACACATGGCACACCACACATACTTTCGACCGCAGTCTGAAGTAGCGAGTTTAACAACAAATGTTACATGAGATAATCGCTCATGTGATACAAAGTATGATAAAGTTCAGAGAGGCAGTGCACTTCTTACTGCTTGTGCTACAGCCGCCATCCTGTGGCGTTCAGAGGACGAGACATTGAAGGAGTGCAGTGTTTTAAATTAGATTTTTTTTTTTTTGTTAGCTATTATTCATTTAAATTATTTTGAATAAAAAATGAATGGATACAGATACAGACTAAACCAGCCCAGTAATTAGCAGTAAACAGACAGTTTGACTGGAACTACTTAGTAGGTGCCAGTCATTTTTCGGAATAGACATAAAATCAAAATCATTCAATCCAAAGTATTGAAGTCATACATTTAAAATTTAATCTAAACCTAAATCTTAGACCAGCTGTCCTCATGTTTGCTCTTTAAACCAGCATGACCTCTCAGAGATATTAGCAGCGGATCCTGCAGAACCCAAACAGAAGCCCCTGTGCCACAGTGTGTTTACATTCTAATCCATGTGATGGGCCTGCTTGATAAGGCCCTGGGTAGTTTTGCAGCCCCTGGGGATAAAGACGAAGATCAGGGCTCTTTGCCAGCAGCAGTAGCAGCAGCAGTGGTAGGCTGCTTTTAGCAGAAGAGGGCACACAGGCTAATGAATCCTCAGTCTCTCCCAGTAGCACAGCCTCGCTCATGTTTTTTCCTCGCTGAACGCTGGTCGATGTCAAGGCAGAGTCAACTTGCTGGAAAAGCAGAAAACAAGTTTCTCCTACAAAGACGCTTACCGGTTCTGTCATCTCTGGCTTTGTGCCTGTAGTTATCTGGGTGGGATGATGTTCATGCCCCCGGTCATAAACATCAGTATGTTCTGCCCTCAGCTCACATCAGACTGTGAAAATAGGTCAAACTCACAGGTTTTTCAGGAGAAAACACCTGAGCCCCATTAGATTCCGACCAGTGGAACACGTCAGCAGCAGAATGTACAGAGAGCTCAAGAAAACATAAGCAGTTATAAGACAGTAATTACATTTTAAACTACAAAGGAAGACTTGCACTCCTACTGCAGCTACGTCAATCATTCTATTAAATAATGCAGTTATGTTGCATGAAAATGCATAAACATAAAAACATACACTCGATGCTAGAGCATTTTTCCTTCTGTCTACTGCAGAGACGTATAAGTTGTTCAGGCTTTTTATCCTTTAAAGAAATTAACATTTCTTTCAGTTGGATAAAATGATCCCACTCATTTCTAGTGCAGTTTCTCATGTTTCAGCATTGGGTTCAGAAATGATTGTCTTTAAACAAATCACCAACAGGCAGATAGCTTCGCTACTGTCAGGAAAATGATACTGGATTGAAGAAAATTGTTGAAGTTTGCATGCAAGTTTCTCAGCAGCAGAACAGCAGAAGGCAAGTTTGTATTTGGAAGCAAGTAATCAAATCTGTTCATGTTGGTGTATTTATTGATTTTGCTTGTTGGAAGAAAGTAAGATTTAATAATTCAGAAATTTTGGCCAAACGTTGCATTTACTTTGCCAGTGTTCCAATGTAACTGTTTGTGTAATACAAACAGATGATTCAGTTCCTTGATGCCAAGTTTCAGTTTACTAAGAGCTTAAATTTAGCAGATTTTTTTGTTTTGGTCTCTGACTTATAGGTAAATTGCCTCAAGTTTTACCCCTTCAGCAATAATTTCTGCATGTTTTATTTTACTGCATTGTTGTATTTACAAGACATAAAGCTTAAATAACACAACAGTGCCTGACTAATGGCTGAAACTCTGGAGCTCATCCTCAGCCTTGTACATACAGTCTAATGTGAGTAATGACAGAGGAGGAGAGTCAAGTTAATGGTCACTTGTCAGCAACACTTCTTGCCCGAGGATATTTTGTGCCTGGCTACATGACGGTTGCAGGCAGTTTCTGTCAGCCTTGTGATTGCTGCATCTGTTTGTAAAGTGCCTGGAAGATAGCTGATCTAGTTGGGATGCATGAAAAAAAATGTGCAGGGGAACAAATTCACCATGCAGATAGGCCTCTCTGAGCTCCCTGTGAATTACATGACCTGTGATTGCCTTCTCTTGTGATGTAGTGTTGAGATAAAACTTTTACAAAAACTGTTACTTTGTGTTTAGACACCTAAGCTTCATTCAGATACCGTGGTTGCATGTATACTGTCATCACCTCAAGGCTTGTCCTTCAGCTGGAACTTTGGCATTGTGTTTCCATGTAATGATTTTTCTTATTGAATTGGACCATCTTTCAAATGAAGGCCTGTCCTCGTTCTCTTCCTGCGTGTGTGATTCATTCTTAGACCATGAGAGACATTACAGCTGCAAACTTATCCACACTTGAAGGGTAACAGCTATTACAAGGGTACCTGCAGAGGATCACAGAGAAAATTCTGCCCCTTAAAGCAGTGATTTGTAAACTGTGGGTCCCGACCCTGCGTGGGTCGCGAGATAAATTTGTGTCGATCACCAGATGGTTGTGGAGAAAAATATAAAATAAATATTCAAAATAAAATTACATATTTAAGACTGGGGAATTGTTGTCACATTAAATATTTCTACCAGTGATACAATGCACTTTTTGTGTGGCAAACTATGATGCAGAGAAACATCGAACTGTACATCTCAGCTTCCCCTTCTGATGAGATGGGTCTGGATGCTGGCTCCAAAAGGAGCACGCTCCCGCCGTGCTGTGGCACCGCCTTCTCCTCTGCGCTGTCCCAGTGTGGTAGCTTTTAAACTGTCATCAATGCAAAACATTATTATTTATGCATTGGAGCAATCAATTACGGGGAAAGGCGTTTAAAGGTCGCATGTACCAGCTGTTTATTTTGATGGGTCACAACTCAAAAAGTTTCAGAACCACTGCCTTAAAAGTCCAGTGTGGAGGATTAAGTGGCATCTAGTGAGGTTGCACATTGCAACCAACTGAATACACATCCACACACCTTTTTTTAAAGTGTGTGGTAGAGCCAATGCTGGCGGCAAAAAACAGCCAAAAACGGGACGTGCCCTTTCTAGAGCCAGACTATGGTTTTCTGGGCTATTGCAGAAATACAGCAGTGCAACATGACAGACTCTGTGAGGGAGAAACTGTTAAAACTGTAAATAAAGGCCCTCCCACCCCCACCCGCTATCTTATTATCTTGTGCCATCATAAAGTACAAAACTTCAGTGCATCCAAAACTTTAATTTTTGACCAATTGCCTGCAAGACTAAGACACTACTGTCAGCCTCAGCTTTACTCTGTTTTAGGATTAATTTACAAATGTTAGCATGCTAACTAAGATGGTGAACAGGGTAGAACATTATACTTGCTAAATGTTGGCATTAGCATTTTTTATGGTGACAAATCATGTCACAACATTAGCATGCTGGCATGACATGTGGTACCAGACCAAAGTTCACAGAGCTGTTAACATTGCTGTAGACTCGTGTCTTAGTCTTGTTTAGTTTAATCCTCATCGCGTGTTGACGACCGTCTATTTGCCCTTACTAGATTTTAACCCCTAGCCTTAACCAAGTATATGTAGGATTACTGATAAAAATGCTGCCATTGCACTTTCAGAAAATTCAACATTTAGTTACATTTTGTCCAGCAAGTGGGTTGCAGTGCTGACATCTCCTTGAAAGACAAATGATGTGATCTGACAAAGTTCCTGCGAGTCACATGACCCTCTTAGCAGAGAAGCAGTGTCGAATCATAACCTTGTGGGCTCATTACCAATGTTGGTGAAGTGAGGGGCAGGGTCAAGGGATACATGTAGTGAATGAAGCAAGTTTCCAGGTACCAGCATCAGTGTCTGACAGTATCTGATTATATCTTTTTGCAATAATTGAAAGACTGGCATGGGCCAGATTTTTCAAAATTCAATGTTTGTCTCCCTACTAGGGAGAAATAATGAGAATAAAAAAGTGACAGCCAGTTAAAATCAACATGTTGAATTAATGTTGTAGATTAAACAACCACTAGGTTTGTCCATGTTTTTGGTTGTGATAGAAAGGACTAAATAAAACCAGAAATAAGGTTCAGATTAAAAAAAGAAATTATCCATGTGGATTGATGTTGTCGCTTAGATCAGTAGTGATAATGGTGATAAAAGGTAAAACTATAACCATTTGTATTCCTAATTAAAACATTGATTTTTGTTGTCCCCCTTTCCTACCTAACAAAGCATTTCTTTACAAACAATATAATAAATCTCATGTTTATGTCTCTTTTCCCTTTAGGGGCTCCTTTAAAAAATGAAATGAGTTATATTGTAGATCACTTTGCTTTATAGGTCAATCCTTCAGGATCCAAGCACATCTTTAGACAAAATGAAATAAGCTTTATGTCACCTATTACAACAACCATATGGGAATGATTAGTATTCTCTGCAGCATGTACCAACTTACTTTTTGTTTTATAATCTTGTTGCTATTTGACCTCTCCTTTGTTTGAAGCAGACTTTTTGTTGTTTATGAATCTGACACAATTACAGCGACCCAGGGCATGAACTCGTAAGACCTCTCTCAGTTTTGTTTTTTTCCCAGAAATCACATTAAAAAGATAAAATTGAAAACAGAGAGAGAGGTCGACTGGGTTGTGTTCAGCTCTTCTGCTGCCACCCACTTAATCCTACATAGCTAATGGATTTGACCTCAAGCCGTGTGGTGACCTTTCACCAAGCAAAGTCCTGTTTGAGGGGGAAAGCCAAAAGTCAGTCACGCACAAACAGACTGTAAAATCAGTTACTGGACAAATGCGTACACATTTTGCACCTGATTTTTGTTTTTTTATGACTTATGTTACTAACCTCAGTCCCTTTTTCTGCACTCAGCACATATTAACTTTAAGGATGTGCCTGAAACTACTTTGGCAACCTTTAATAAATGAGTTTTTGGACAAAACCGTCAACGATTTTATATCAACAATGAATCGCACAACTATTTATATGAGAAAATAGCTGCTTGTAGTGATGCTTCTACAGATAATTATCACCCACCTCTGCTGTTCTCCTTCTGTGAAGCTCATATTTTTGATGATCTGCCCTGTGGCTTCACCATTTTGGTCCAATTTCATCACTCTTAAAGCGTTTTTTTTTTTAGCCACAGTATGCACCTGTTCTTAGCAAAGAGCTCTATAAAGTGACTGTACGCTGCCTGCCAACCACCAAATGACACACAGTAAACATTGTGTGTAGCGTGAATGAGTTAAAGAGCCGATGCGTCCCTCAGGAGTAAGTAGAGACATATTACTTATATCAATCAGGCAAGAATCAAGACACAAAACGAATTCCTATGCTGCTCCACGTATGTTTAATGTGTTTACAAGTCTTTCACACGAACTTTATCAGGTAATGCGTTTACAGCTCGATTCTGCTGCTTTTGAGTGGCACAAAATAAGTTATTGAAGGTTTTTTTTGTTCTATATCACGTCAGGAGTCCCAAATAGGTAACCTGCAGTTCTTCCATTTTTCCACATTAAACCACGTCTTAGATCCAAAGCCCCTATCTCTGCCCTGTTGACTTTTATTACATTGTGTTATGTGATTTGCAATTAAAATCTAAATGTGTTCGAGAGCATCAAAAGACCTCTATGCTGAAGCCAGGGGTCCCTGCACCCGTGTGAATTACTCATCCAAATGAAGATCAGAGCCTTGTTAAACTACAGTCAAGCTGTTTCTCTATTTAAATTCATCCTGACTTTCTTTGCTGTGAGCTCCCCAACAACTGTGATCTGCTCAGTAATAGACAGTATGAGGGCCTGAATAATGCCACCATGAAATTTCCCATTCATGTTGCCAAATGAAAAGTCTCTTGCTATCATTCTCCACTGGTGTTATGTACAAAGCAGTGTGAGCAGAAGTGATTTTTTTTTTCTGATATTCCAGTTGTCTATTTGTGGAGTGTGACTCAGGGGTAAATAAAATACACATAACTCTAATTTATGAACTGGAGATAGCATCCGCGGAGCACATAAACGACACACTGCCAGTGTGGCGTGCTAGAAGATGGGAGAGGAGGATGCATCAGACTGAAATGTGCTTTAGGTTAATGGGGTACATACTGCTCGCACAGCAGCAGAAAGTTCTGCCGCAAACAACGAGGACACAAGTTTGGCTCCGAGGCTCGCTTTTGATGATGTTGAAAGATTGTTGGCACTCCCTTGTTGGCAGTTGACTGGAAACATGCTGATGAGAGAGTGGAGACCTTTTCATCTGTGTGCTATAACCATTACCTGAAATGGCTAGTTGTAAATCAAATCTTGAGCAGTTAGGTAGGGGTCATGGAGGGACTGTTTGCACACTGACAGCAAAGGAGAGGAAGACCATAAGTAATGAAAAATGCATTGGGCAATTTAACCAGTATTGCAACGTCTTTGTTGTTGAGGTTGAGATTATTGTATGACGGCAATATTAACTGGAACCAACCAAGCAACAAAAAGAAAAGGTTTCTTATAATCATAACAACATTGCATGAATGCTTTACTGAATTGGCCTACTGGCCATAGGCCCAGGGACCCAAGGGGCCAGGGGGTCCCTGGGTGGAGTAGATGTTTGAAGTGACAGTTGGCATTTCTTGCAACTACAAAGAGACACAAAGCTGCCACTAAAAAACATAAAACAGCTGCAAAAAGACTCACAAAAGTGCAAAAGTGCACATAACTATCACAAAGAGACACCCTTTCTTCTAGCCTGTGTGTGAACCTCTAAAGGAATGGAGCCTTTCACATGTCCGTGCAAAGGGGACTCGTCTCGTTACCTGTCCATACAAAATTCTGTTTGTTTCAATGCTTTTTTATCTGATTTTGCCTCCCCTTAATTGTTTTTTGTGCTCTTTTGCAGGAAAAATGTCAAATATCCGCGCAGTGAGGAAGAGGCAACAGCTGAATAACTTGGTTGCCATGGTTACAGAGCTAGCCAGGCCGGGTTACACCATTGTGGATTTCTGCAGTGGAACGGTACATCAGTCCAGCTTTGCATGTATATTTATCATGGCACCTGACCATGACTGCATTAGACTGCACAGCATTAGCAGCCAGCTGAAAGGATGTGATTCTCCCTCAAGTATTTTTCTCCTCATTCAGCGTCTTTTTCTTGTTGGCTGGTGTATAATAAATGCATGGTTGGAAAGGGCAGCGCTAATCATAACTCTGTTGATGGTATTTATTTTTCTGCTTTGCATTCATTTTTTGTGCTTTTCTCCAGGGCCATGTAGGACTTGTGCTGGCTCACACGCTTCCAGATTGTCAGGTAAGCTGTATTTGTGCATGTTTTTGTGTGTGCATGCTTGTGTTTCGTGAATGTTATTTTGGACTCTAGTAACTTTTAACTTTTTTTTTTTCACATTTTAAGATACACACACACACATACATACACACACATATAAATATATATACACACACACACACACACACACACACACAATTGATAATAATCAAGTGATTATTATTAATCATTGGATGCATCCCTACAATATTGCTGTGTAGTTTTTAAAAAGTTTGATTTGCAAAAGAAATTGTCATGTAATATTTTGTGTTATTATTATAAAAAAAGACCTAAAAAATTACCTCCCGCAGTCTATAAATGTAAGACTATTAAATGTTATATTTATTTTTTGTTTTAAGAGCTTTTATTGATTATTTTGTCTTAAAGGGATCTCAGTTTTTTTAAATATTGCTAAATATGACTTTAAAAGCATCATTAAGCCTTCCAGGTTATCTGAGAAAGCAGTAATCATGTATGGCTGTGTTGTGTTTTTTTTTCAAGGTCATCCTAATAGAGAACAAAGAAGAGTCCTTGGTCAGGGCCCAGAGTCGTAGCACCGAGCTCGGTCTAAAGAACATTGGCTTCATTCAGGCTAATTTGGACTACTTCACTGGACTGTTTCACATCGGGGTGAGTAGAGCAATTTTCAAACAATGAGACTTTGCACCAGTTTTGTCTCCATTGGTTTGATGATTGGTAGATTCTGCAGACAATAAACTAACCGTTTTAGACGACTGAACGATTAGAGATTCTTTTCATTTTTGACGGGAGTTGTAAAAGCACTTAAGTCACAAATAAGCACAAACAAATTAATGGATCCAGGCAGCAATAGACAGGCAAATCCCATGTTCTCAGGTAAAATTATTGTTTTGCCAAAGGAGTCTGACTGAGAGAGAATAAATGCACTGCGAAGATCAACTTTAGTTTTCAGTCAGAAAGAGCTGTCCAACAACAAATTAAAGAGCTGAAAATTTAAACTTAGTATAGACGTACTTTTTTTGTTTGCTGTTTTAGGTGAATAAAATGTCTTTTTCTATTGTCCCCATTCACAACGGCTCATTGCATGACCTCCGTGGCTGGCATTGCTGTCTAAACAATTGACATCATTTGGCTTTTATGACAGGTAAAAGTGTAATTATATGAAACTGTCTTGACGCCGAGGTGCAACATTATAAGGTTTCTGCTGACAGTTATAATAATCAAGCCGATAGTCCAGTGCCTCTTACTCTTATTCTTATGCCTCTCTTATTATCCTGAAGAAGCATTTTAATAGTGAAGTAAACAAGTTAAATTAACACTGCAAAAGTAATGTGTGCTTTTTCTCTCTGTCAAAATCAGAATTTACAGCAAGGTGTCTGAATGTTGTGTTTTTTTTCCTAAAGTATTTATATACATGTTGGAAAAGCTCAGCAAAACATTTATACATGTCATTCCCTCACCTTTTTTCCAGAGCCTGAAAATGCCAACATGCAGTTAGTTTTGTCAGTGCAGCTAAGATGGCTTTTCATTTCCTGAGGTGAAGCTTAAAATCAGAAGGCTTTTAGTGCTCTGTGCTTTATTCATGCAGCATTATGTCAGTGTCCTCTGTCTGATTACTGGGAAGTCAAAAGGTAGTTTTAAAATGAAGGACAAAGATAATGTTGAGGTTTAAAGGATCCCTTCATTTACAGAATGTTACTGGCCAGCTTGTCTGTTTGTTCTTGTTTATTTCAAAAATCTGCCATCCAAAGATGTTTTTGGTTTGCTTCCAAAAACATTTTGCAAGGGTATTAAGATTTATACTGTTGACAAAGGTGGAGAAGTGTCATTTCTGAAAAGTGTTTGTTTTAAAAGTGGTTGCCTATCATTTTTTAAACTTTTTGCTGGCAACTTGGCCGCATCACCCTTTTACTTCTTAATTCATTGCTTATTTTTTTAAACCAACATCTCTGCCAAGACTGCACTTCTGCTTGTTTGTGTTTGTCAGGGTTAAACACCCTGCCTATTAAATGTGTTAAATTCTGTTCCTGCAACAACAGAATAAATGTTTAATTAGCTTTCAACCCCAATACTTGAAGGGGCTCAAATAAACCAATATCTTACGTTAAATGCCAATCGGTAGCTGCAAATCAAAACCCTTGCCTGTCCTTTTTTAAAAACTCACCTTCATCTACAGAGCTCTTGTATTCTCAAACTGGTAATAGCTATCAATTTAAAGCAAATAGATCCTGTTTGAATCTGGCTGGTGTCACACAAACATAGATCTTTGGAATTTGATTAAAAAAAAACCATCTTTCTTTATTGAGATTCTCTGATTTCTTGTTTCCATACAGGAAATGTTTTGCTCTCACATAGATTTATGTGTCTTCCGAAACATGTTGGGCAGATCTATCTTCCTGAAGTGTGTCATAGCCCAGTTCCAAAGCCAGCCTTCCTATAGCCTCACTTAAACTATCTCTGGGACTAATAGGAGTGTGTATGTGTACCTGCTGTAATTATAAGTAGCTATTGTTCCAGCATTGTCACTCCACTGAGACCTGTTCTACTTGGCAAGAAACAAACTGCACATTTTTTCTTCTCTTCAGTATGTGGGTGTTTTTTTCTAACCTGGTCTCTAAGTTCATGAATTTCTTCATGAAGATACATAATTGTAAAAGAAATACATCTATATGTATATACAAATCACAGTGTGAGATTTGTACCTCAACATTAATTCAGCCTCAGCTGTTGCTTTGACTTTGCTCTCTTGTACATGGCAGATATTTCTACCTGAAGGAGCCACTCATCACACTGATTTTAATCCTGTTATGTATAATACATGGTCCCATTTTTAGTCACTTTCATTTAATCAGGCTAATTAAGTTGAGGTGTCTCTATTATTAGTCGTTGTCAGCTCTTTCTGTCAGCAGTGGTGTGTATCACATGTTAACATGAAGTGTTTTTAGTGTTTATTCTTTCTCCTGTCAGATGACTGTGAGACAAAAGATGGCTGCAGCAGGTGAGGTTGTGAAAAAAAGTTGATTTGGATTTGATTGGATTTAGGTCCGTTATTGGTTCTGCTTAAGGGTCAGATTGTTTCCAATTGATTTTTTTCAATTGACTTTTTTATGTTTGTGTGAAGAGGATAAAAATGTACTTGCTGTTATTGCTTTAAGCCTGACATAAAATGGTCTTTGATCATTTCCAAGAGGCTTTATCCGCTGTAATTCCAATGCTGATGCCTTCTAACAATAGTGATTGTTTTTTTCTTTTCTTTCTTTCTTTCTTTTTTTTAAAGTCTATTTCTTTCAGGTATATTGGAACTTTGCATCCACCTTTGAGAGATAAAAAATCCTCACATAGTGACATTTATTCAATCTGGTTCACACAATAAAGCACTTACATACTTATTTATGGATCTACAAGCAAACAAGGCATATGTACTGCAGGCACACAACATGATAAATAAATCTTATGAACAATTTTCCCTGATTTTTCACAGTTTTTCTTGAAATGGTAGATAATATTAAGTGTTACTTGACAATAAAATCAGTGCAAATAACAAAACTGATAATTTAAAATTTAAGCACAGCAAAGAAAAGTTCGGAAACTTCAGTTGAAGAAAATGTGATGAAACAGTTTTTAAAAGCTTGGTCTGTCTCTATGGGGTTTGCAACTCACTGTTGAATAAGGGTGTGATGTTGATTAAAAAAAGTCTTCTTTCACTGTATCGCAGAAACTTGTTCCGACTCAGGCTCATAGGACAGGGGAGGGATGTAATTACTTGAATAACACTGAATAATGAGACCTCATTATTTTTGTGATGTAATTATTGAGAGAAAGATACAGACAGAATCTGCTTTTCCTCCCTCCTAAAGACAGATTAATTAATAAAGAATGCAGCTTTATTCATGCCTGTAGTCATTTGGTTGTTCCATATTGATTCATGGTTTCTCCTCCCAGTGCAGTGTTTGTGCTCTGCAGGTCACATACTGTGTATCTATAAGCGCTTCATCTTTTCACTTTCCATTTTTCAATTTCAATAAATGTCTCACTTGACATATTGGGCTGAAACATAGCTTTATTAATGCTGCTTTAAAAACCTTACAAAAACTAAATCTTGGCAATGATTTTACAGAGATCCTTTGTGAATCAAGAACTGGAAATGAATAATTACTTATGAAAACACATCAGAATGTGTTTTTATGCATTTCTTTTTATGCTGGGTGGCTTTGTGTTCGTGTTAAATGAGGTCTAAAGGTTCTAAAATGTAATTAGGATTTACCACAGCATGACTAATGTGGAACATTAAGTAGCTGGGTGAGAGTGATGGTGTAATTTTGATAATGATTTTTTCTTTAGATGTGGGAGGTAAAATCATGTATATTTTGATGGGGACCTCTTCCCCTCAGCAACAGTCTCAGACACACTGTTAAGTTTTTCCCTAATACCATTTACTGGTAGATACAAGGCCATGCAGTTGATTGATGTTTATTCTACATTTTTCAGTTTATGGGTTTTACTGTTACATGCACAGTCTCCAGATTTAACTTTGTGTTTCAATCTGAGCACCTTTTCAAAGTGGAATAAAATTTCATATTGTCTTAGCATGGTTTTGCACATACAGTTTCATATTTCCAGTACATACACTGTTGATCTCTCATGTAGTTAGAGGAGAAGCACTGCTGCAGTCGTGCAGCTTCCAGGGAGAAGTTGTGCATCTCAGTGAAATGTACCCCTGACATTTCAGTGACTTTATGAGTTGGTTTGGCTGTGTTTAGAGTGTCAGTCTTTTACCAAATATTCTGAGCTGCAGCCAACCTTGGCACAGCTCTGCCTTCACCGCTGCTCTGAACTTGTGCTTTGTGGCACTGCTGCCAAGGCAACATGCAGTCAACTCAGACCTACGGACACCAAGTGACAACTTTTGGAAGAAGAGACTAAAAGTTTTGAAGAGGCTGCTTGAGTTGGACATGGTTAATATCAATAAGACTGAGTTTTTGTTTTATTTATTTATTTTTTTTCAATGATTCTTTTTGTTTGGATCATTAACATGTAATCTGTTTAGCTAATCTATATGCTTGAAAGGAAACCGTATTATTCCACCATAATTTGGGTATTAAATTCACTGTCTTTCATGGGTATTAATGTATTTTTGCAAATAGAATGGGTGAAAGAGGTGGCAGGAATACAGACTGGCTGTGTTGGGTCTGTAAGTCCCTTTCTATGATTCAATATATAACCACACCATTACTAATGCATAGCCAGGTGTTCAGCGCCGCACACAATTTACCCACTCTATGGGGATCCCGATGCATTCGTGCCCCCACTCTTAAAGCACTGATACTTTTTGTTTTCTCTTACTTCCCAAGTCTGCACCTTTGGGAGTATAGATGTAATAATAGCAGGAGCCATTATGAAGTAATCAATGGGACTGAATGAATGCTTTCAAGTGCTCTCAGTTTTGGTCTTGCTGTTGGAGAGAGGTTTTCAGGACAGCGTTGCTTTTATTAGTGAAGGAATAAGACTTGAATTAGTTTTCTTTGTCTTTCTCACTTCAGGTTGCCCTCCATGCTTGTGGTGTTGCAACAGACATGGTGATGGAGCATTGCATCCAGGCCGGAGCCGCCTTCGTTATCAGTCCCTGTTGCTATGGCTTCATCCAGAATGCAGTCAATTTCTCCTTCCCCAAGAGGTTTGTACCTGCTCGCCTCAGTCTAGCATCACCTCCCCAAGGTTCTGCTTTTTAAAATGTTGTTCCTGACCTTATTTTCTTATTAGACTGCCGCTAGCATTGGTGCGCCTCTTCTCTTACAGCGTTTTTATTTTTGATCTCTTCTGGATCTCCTGTTCCTAATCATTTTCACACTCACTGTCTCTCTCTCACATAAAGTCAAGTCAAGTCAGATTTCTTCATAGAGCACATTTAAAAGCAACAGATGTTGACTGAAGTGCTTCACAAAGACAAGAGATAAAATGAAAAATGATCGAGATAAAAGCATAGACAAGATAAGACAAAGTAATCACAAAAACAAAAGAATAAAACCAAAATAATGGTGAATCACACTGTGAACAGGTATTTGATATCATAATTAAAAGGTCAAGGAAACAAGGTATGTTTTTAAATGAGATTTAAAAATGACAATGAAAGAGGAAAATTTCCTTCTTGTTGGCAGATTATTCTTTAACTTTGGTGCTTTTGCTAAAAAAGCTCTGTCACCTTTAGATTTCAAATTTGTGCATGAAATTGAAAGCAACAGTTTGTCTGCAGATCTGAGGGGTCAGGAGGTGGAGTTGGGGATGAGAAGCTCTGATATGTAACCTGGTGCTAGCCCATGAAGTGCTTTAAGAACAAATAAAAGAATCTTAAAATCAGTCCTGTATTTCACTGGTAACCAGTGAACAGAGGCCAGTACATGGGTGATATGATCTGTCTTCCTCGCTTTTTTGTTCACCTCCCTTCTCTTATCATTACACTGACCATATGTGGCAGCAGTGTCGCATCACCTTCACAACAGCGTCTGCTCCTCACCTTTTTAATCTTGGCCCCGTCATCTCCACTTCACAGAGTTTGTAGAGGCTGTCTTGGATATTGAAGAGTGGCAGCAAACTCTAGTTGGAGTTACAGAAAAGAAATGCTGCTCATGTTGGAAATATATCATCACTCAGGGAGGTAAAGAGAATAAAACAACTTAATTTTTCGGTCCTGATTATGTTTGTCAATAAAATATGGTGTCATTTAAAGGGAGGAGGAGGAAGCAGAGGCTTTACTTAAGGCTAATTTATGCGTAGTCGCTTGACACGTTTGGGAAGTTTCACTTGAGAGGAATAAAAGAGGGGCACAGTGTTTTCAATTTCAGTTCAATGCTTCAGCAAAAGACTTCAGTTGTCTTCATATTAGTCATATTTTACACGATCGATAGAATATCAACAAGGCAGTTCGATAAAAAACATCTCCATGGCACCGTTATCTTTACCAATTCTCATTACACAACAAATATGACAATGACTGCAACATAACAAAACTCTCCAAGTACGCAACATGAAAGTAAAGCGCAACACATTTTTCTGTTGAAATTATGTCATTTTTGTCGAACGACAGTTATGAAGTGTCAAGCAACGAAACATAAATTGGCCTCAAAATGGTGTTACCTCTATCGCTATAAGTTGCAATGGGACCACTCTTTTTTTCTATCTTCATTAGTGACCTACCTCTTATATCTCATTCATCTTTTTGCTGATGATACTTTTATTTTCTCCTCTAACTCTGATATTTCTCAAATTCAGAACTCTTTACAGTTAACTTGGTCTCACAAAAGTAGACTTGTACCTGATAAAAAGAAGTCCTGTAGCATTGTATTTGGTACGCGATACATCAGTTCTTATCCTCATGACTTGAAATTTGTTTTGGTGATGGCTTAGTCCTTGAAAAAGTGGACTAATTAAAATATATTTAACTGTAGACTGACCCTGAACTCTCTTAAAAGCCCCATATACAGTACAAAGAACTTATGGCTGTCTCTGCTCACTATTCCACTCAATTAATTGTTTTACATTTCAAGTCAGAAAAGAATCATTTCACATTTGCTATTATCTATCATTGATTATGTCGCCATTGTTTATCAGAACATCTCCGACTCTCATCATAGGCCCCTTGATGTGGCCTTTTAACTCTTTATGTAGATTTGTTTTGCACTATCCATATAGACATCACCACTGTTACCCATGCATATTACTTAATTGGCTACAGCAGAAATTCAAAAGCAGTTTTAGTGGGTTCAGTTTATTTTCAAATGTGTTCATTGAAAAAAACAGAAAAACAAAACAGAAGGTTGTTGTGTTGGTTTACTGTTGTAGCAACTGAGTGACTGTGATCATGAGCAGTTTTAGGTGGAGACACCCCTTGTAGCTGTCAGGACAATCAGAACTTTTGCATT
>JAQLOL010000019.1:1969048-1991872 GCA_029783665.1 Naso thynnoides
GATCTAAACATCTCAGTAACTCCCAGGAAGTTCCAAACTACAATAGTGATACGCTTAATTGCACCATTAAATAATAAAATTTATTTTTTAAAAAAGGTATTGAGAACTCAATAAATGAACAAGTAATTTGTAAATGTAATATTTGTTTTCTTATTATATAGCTCAACTATAGTATTGAGGCTAAACAAGAAGTTTCTGTAGCATCACAATTGTCACATAAATGCCAAAGAATTGCTGTTTTAAAGGGCCAAACGAACAATTAATGAAACTTAGCAGTACGTTGTGAATGAATTTGAATTAATTTGTGATATGATTTGTTTTATTTATTGATGTATACATGGAGATAAAATTACGTTTTAGAGTCAGGAATATCTGATTATGCGAGCTAACCTGGCTGACATGATTAGGCTGTTTGGCATTAAGAACGTCTTCAGAGTAATTTTTTAAAAATTTCATCTATTTCTTTCCACTTCATGTTGTTATTACTAAGCATTTTATCAAGTGCTGGGTCAGGTTAACCATATTCCAAATGATCTCTTTTACTCTTTACGCTAAATGCTAACTCTAGTTTTGTGCATCAGCGTGTCTGTGCATGTCACAGACTGTTGTATTATGTTGCACGGCGTGATTGGGTTGTCACACAACGAAACGGTTTCCAGATATCAGAAAATACCGCAAATGCATCTCTCTCATCCGTGTTCCACATTCGTTGGACCAAAATGTGTTCACCTGATTGCTCCCTTGTTTGGTTCAGTGAATGCACTGACCATCCTCTTGTCTCATGCCTTCTTTGTCTTCTTGTTAGAAGTGAATTTAAAATCTCTTCCCTGTTAATCAGCTCACTGATCTCATCAAATGTATTATTATCAAACTGAAGAATACTAGTAGCACAAATACAGATGCAAGTCGAACAAGCTGCCACACGGATATATAAACTGCTCAAGATGATGTAATGTAACTAAACAAGGCTGTTGGTGGATAGCATCTGGTTACCATGGAGATGACCAACATCATTCACTGAAGTATAAACTGAAAAGGCCATTAGCTATGCCTGGCAGTTAGGATATGTAAATATAAAGGAACACCTAAATAATGATGTTTAAGCTCTGCTTAGTGCTTAATTCACACTTGTGTTTTAACTGGGCTTGCTTTTACTTCACAAAGAGCTTGTACAACAGGTCTTTTTTTATTTTGGATTTGTTGGATGATTAAAAATCTAAGACATTAAAAATTAATTGACATTAATTTATTGTGCTTGGCAAGACAAAGATGTTATGTCAGCTTGTTTCCTGTATATTTATTTATTTATGGGACAGTGGAATAAAATTAATGAGATCTCTTGGCTCTCACGTCTTGGGAACAAAGATTCCCCAGGCAGTTACTAAAAGGAGGCTCACACCCAAGTTTTTCAAGTCCTTATCGTTCAGCACAGACACAGCACTGTACTCTGGGAGGGCCTATCCCATGATGATGTATGGGACCTGTCAGTGCCCTCAGGAAGAATCTGTGCAAACGTTGCTGCAGGTCCTAGCCATGGCAACCTCAAGAGTTGACATGTCACAACATCGGACCACCTCTAACTTCTTTTCCTTTGTACACCAGAAGAAACTGTTTTTTTAGAGACAGTGTAGTATTCTGCAACAGTGAGGTTACACGATCCTAAAGCATAGTTATCAAAGGAAATCAAAATTGTCACGTTTCATCTAACATTTTATTCATTTTCATTCAAGAACTTACAGTGCACATGAAGCCACACAATAGGAGAGATTTGTATTCTATTTAAACAAGCAGACTCATTATCTACCACAGCAAGTCTCCTGTGCCTGCCCCTATGATTTTGCTTTCAACAACCATCTTGAGTATTTTCTGTTCATTTGAGCTCAGTGTGGAGAACCACACTTTTTCATGTCTCTGCTCCCACAAGCCCAGCTAACATTTGCAGTAATAAAAGCTGCATTGCATTGTTTTATAGCTGAACAATAGTTTACCTTCCTGAACCATAGTAGTTAAACAGAATTACAGCACACTGACAAATGGTGTATTGCTGGAATAAAAGGCTAATGGCTTGAGATATTGCTCCTCAGCCCTAACTTTAAGCACCTGCTTTGTGGCTTTCAACTTGACCCGCACGATGAAGGATGAAATCAATTGAAGTGCAGTAGAAGAAGGTTAAAGATTACTGACCGCTGCCCTGATTCACTTGTTCCATGAACCAAAGCGAGGTGAAAACAGGACAAAACAACATGACTGTGTTTGCTCAAAGAAAGCAGAGTTAGTTTACTTAAAGCATGCATCTATAATGCATTATAACACAATGTGACCATATAGACCATACTGTAAACACAACACATAGAGGTTAGGGTTAACCTAACCCTGCTCATAACTATGATTACACAGCACTATTGGCGCATTATAGCACATTGTAAATATGTTCAGATTGCATTATAGATGCATGCTTTATGGAAAACGTTTTTGAAGTGTGATCATCAGTCATTTGAAAAAAGTCTTTCCTCTTTTTTATTTTATTTTTGAAAATTCTCTTTATATGTGTATTTTTTTTTACGTTTTACATCTGGCATACTGTAAACTGGTTACTTATAATGCCAAGAAATCAATCTGGTCGGTCACTGTGCAGTGGACAGAGCTACTGTAAGGTTACCTATTACTTTGTTGGAGGACTTTTTTGAAGCCGCAAGTTTTGCAGTATGTCCGTCGCCATTTTGTTATTTTGGAACCATAAGTGACTATAGGCAGGAGGATATGCATTTCTACCCATGACTTGTGTGACTGCCTGCAGATAGCCAACAGCTGCTGTCACTCAAAGTGGCCATTCCCATAATTATGCATAATTATAAGTCTTATTTTGAATCTGAGTTATATTGAAATCCATCCTGTGTAGTTGTCAGGAAGGGGAAATTTGCTGAAGGAACCAAACCCTTTTTTTTCTGTCAGGCAGTAAACATGTTTATTTCTTATGTAAAGTTGGACATTTTAATATGAGGCTCAGTAAGCATTAATTCATTTTTGGAGCCAAATTCAAGTGACCATTCGAGGAGCTTTTGGCACCTCCATGCTGCCTTTATTCTACAGCCCTCAAGGTCCAGCAACACTGAGAAAAGACAACACACTAAGAGTCTACAGCCATGCCAGTGTCTCCATGCAGCACGACATGCAATTATGCATGTGGCACAATGACTATACGGACATGCTAATGATTGAATAGATAATATTAATCAAGTTCCCCATCTTAGTTTAATTTGTTAAGAAGCTAACATTTACTTATTAGCACTTAAAACAATGTACACCAGAGGCTTATGGGAGTGTCATTAATTCTAGATCATAAACCAAAGTGATCAGTGAGGCTGGATGAAAAACTGGAGGTTTGCCAGAGTTATTAAATTTGGTTACATAAATTTAAACAGATTTCACTGTAATCCAATCAGATATATATTTATACTATGTTAAGAGATGTTGTGCTAAATGAAAGAAACGTTAAGGAATCACTGAAGTTAATATATCTTCTGTATGGGAGAAATTGTCTGTACTCCTAAGGCATGTGCAATCAATGTTTGGATATTTCAGTCTGGACCAAACCGGTGAACTGGCTGACGCTGCTGTGCCACTAGTGTGGCTTAAACAGGCATCTTAAACTGTTTGGTTTGAGTCATGAATTTTTGCCATGTGATCGACGGAGCTGCTGAGAATGTTTTCCTGCTCTCATCCAGTGCATGCTCAGCTAAGCTCTTCACGCCTGTAAGTGGGATAATCAGATGTGGAAAAGAGATGGAATGAATAGACAGAAAGACCAAATTCACGCGTGCTTGTGTTTACGTGCATGCATAATAATGTTAGTTTCACTGAATAACTCATAATACAGAACAATCCTTGTGGAATTCTTTAAATCTCTGATTGATTTGAGCTGTTATCCCAGTGACTGTAGACTTGACAGATATCCTCCAAAGCTTTCATTTTAGTATTAATTACACATACAGTAATCATTCCTGATACTCATTGTCTTTTTTTCAGGAGCACATGATCCTCTGTCGCTTTGCAGACCAAACTGCTGTCCAGCTCCCTCCTGAGAGGCGACTCATAGGTACTGCTTACAAACAATTGTCCATTTTACCTTTTATATACTATCTGGAAGTTTTTTGTTCTTTGGCTATTGATTTGATGCATTTCTGTTTAATTATTACTGCTAATCTGAGACACAGCTTTAGCTCAACTTTTGTTTATCATGCAGAAGAAGCAGGTTTTTTTGGGGTGACACCGGAACAGTTGCTCAGTATATACCGATGTGTTTTCCTGAGATTTCTTTACACTGTGACCTAGCTCTACTTTTTCAAAAGGTCTAGACCCTTGAGAAATGTGAAAAATGTTAATGCAGGGATTTCTTTAGTGTGACAAAACAGCTGCAGTGAACAGCTGTCAGATCAGTGTTGTCAGATTCAGAGGGAAGCATTTTGTCAGACTGAAACCTCCAGGCTTGTGCTGAAGCGTCAGTGTACAGTGTTTCATTAGGTTGAGGACTCTCTTCACCCTGATAGCTCTGCAGCTTATCAAAGCTTCCCTCTGATTCTGAAGAGACTCCCCAATGCCTCGTCAGTCTGAAGCCCTTTCATATGTACCTGACACGACCTGTCACAGACGTTTCTGCTCTATATCAGTTACAAGGGCTCAACCTCTCCCACTTACATTTTCCAAGCAAGTTTGATCTGATCTCTCTGGATTCTGCCAGAGTGACTGTGACTGTGCAGACAGCTTGGCAGACCAAAGCTCACATTTATGATGGCTGCCACCTGCTACCTATACTAACCTGCAAACATGTGGCTCTGATAGAACAGTACTGTGGCCTGCATGTGATGGGAGAATGCACAGTGCATGCAGAGGGTAGAAGTTTGACAAAACTCCCATTAAATAAGATGCTAAAAATTATGTGAACATGATAGAAGAATAAACAGTAGTGCGTCGTAGCAATAAATTAAGTGGGCATACTTTAAACCAAAACATGACAAAATAAGTAGTAGGGACATATTCCCCCCAGACTGATTTAGCTATCAAAATGTACCATTTTACAAACTTACAAAACTTATCAAAATTGTCCATAATGTCTCATAAAACATGTTTCTTTCTCTCTATATAATAATAATAAAATAATAATAATAATAATAATAATAATAATAATAATAATAATAATAATAATAATAATAATAAAATTTGTTTTCTTCTAATCAGTGGTAACTTTAAAGACTGCTGTTATTTTTTAATTTACATTATAATGTAAAATGTGTGTTACTTTGTCCCTCCATGTAATGAAATGCTGTTATTTCTCTGTTTGGACCACTCCAGGTAAACAGTGTATGGGCCTGGTAGACTCGGACCGCTCGTGTGCAGCAGAGGCTCATGGGTACTCGGTGCAGGTGATGACTATGGAACCTGAAAGCTGCTCTCCAAAGAACAACATGCTGGTGGGAAGGCCACCTAAAAAGAGTGACCTGGATGATAGTGGCCAAGTGGAAGCATAATTAGAACTGCAAGCAGCAGCGTCATCTGCAGAGCGTTTTCATGTTGGACGTTGCCTCTGTGGTCTCTGGCTGCATTGTGATGGTGCTGAGAATATAGCTATTTCTTATCCACGCTCAACATTTTCCTTTTTTTGTGAGCCATTTTGTAGAAATGACGTTGAATGAAGAAACGACCTTGGAAAATAAAACAGATGTTTATTTACTGTTTTTGGAGAGTCATCATCTAAAATCTCTTTTAGACTGAGCGCCATGATCTCTGATGGGATAAATAGGTAGAAAAAAACTCCTCACGTGAGTCGAATGCACTCAATTACTGAACGCTTAGTTGTAGCAAAAGAGCTCAGCTCTCTCATCAACTGCTACCTTCCATTTGTGTCTTTGCCTGAACTTTGTGATCAAGCTGTCGGCATAAACAGAAGCAGCAGGAATTACAAACCCACACCGCAAATGAAATAAGCTATACTTCCACATGCTGTTTTTACAGATAGTCTGCTATGGGCTTCTGTGACAGAATTCAGCAGGCAGCTCCCTCTGTTGCTGCATGTTCACAAAGGAAGAAATTCAACGCAAAAAAAGACTCTTCTGCTCTTAAAGATGAGATAGGGAATTATCATTATCTAGCTCTCCTCTGTGTGTGTGTTTGTGAGAGGCTGAGAAAGAAGGGGACATAGAAATAGAGAAATTGAATTTAAACTCCTGTCACATAAGTTTAAATATAGCATTTGTCCTGGTTCTACAGAGAAACTGATTATTCCTCATAAAGAATGAATAGGAATATGGTATGCATCCTGTAATACGTTCAGCAGCAATGAATATTTTATGATGCCAGTGAAAAGGTCACTGTGCTTGATTAGATACGCACTGTTCAGAGCCGAGTAGCTGAACGTCACACAAACGCTCCATATTTCCAATCCTGTGTACTTGAGATGTACTATAGGCCCCTTAGGCTTTCATTCTCCCAGGTGAAATTGGTTATCTGTTTCTCTGAAAAATTCTGTGTTGTCACTTTGACAGTGCCGTGGCTGCTTGAGCAGTCTGGTGAGGTTGCCGGAGAGCCAGTCTCACTTCGCGTGCTGAAGGGTTAGATGGGAGCGGTGCAGGCTTTTCCAGCATCAAGCTCATCTGAATTCAGTCAGCAGAGTCAATCTATCCTGAGGTGAATGGCCACAGACACAGCTCCTTCTGGACTGGAATCATTTCAAAAGGAGATGTTCATGCTTGTGGCTCTACACAAGTGCGCATTACATACAATGCATATAGGCACAAAAGAGGAGCGAGAGAGTAGGCGGCACTGCTTGAAGCTCACATGAGACAGAGAGGAGAAATTTGAGGTGTGAAAAGGTTTGATTCAACCTGAACATGCAGCTGGAAGGTGACTAGATGAGAGTCTTTGTTTGGTCAGAATAGGTGATCCACCAGAGCTTCTTCGTGTGTAAATGCTCAGTGTGTCTTTCTGAGTAATTAGACTCCTTGAGCAATTCTATGGATACAGCATGAAGTCGTAAAGTCCCTGTGCTGAGTGCACTTTTATCTTGTAGTTGACATAAATAGATATATTGCCATGTAGGATTTTATGTAGGAAGGACTGAAAAAAAGAAAGAAATACTGCAAATTGATTGACCTCAATACAACGACTGATTAGAAACAAAACGGAATAAAAATATTTAATGAGAGTGCAAAGAGAAAGAAAGAATGAGAAATTAAATACACAGTAGATTGTGATTTGATAGTCTTTGTTTAGGGACTGATCATGGCTTCAAAATAATTACAATTACTGTAAACACTTCTGTGTATCTTTTCTATGAAATGTGGTGGGCAGTCTTTGTTGCAGCAGAAAACATCTTCCAGGAAATGTCGGGGCTTTCATGTCATGCTTTCATTGTGAACTTGAGTTACAGTATTACTTGTAAAATACATTGAACTTGCCTCGCTGTTTTCCACTTCTTTACACTCACAGTCTTAAGGCCGTTTGCCACATAAATGATTG
Source organism: Naso thynnoides (assembly GCA_029783665.1). Lineage (NCBI taxonomy): Eukaryota > Metazoa > Chordata > Actinopteri > Acanthuriformes > Acanthuridae > Naso > Naso thynnoides. Next base: position 1,976,561 of record JAQLOL010000019.1, read on the forward strand.
GTTTCTCCATTTTTAGAGTCCCTCCTTGTTGGTTTAAATTTTCCCTTGTGACAGTGACCTTATTTAGGTTTTCTCTGCTACTAAAAGAGGCTCAGATGAAACCAACTGAAGGGCTCTCTGCTGCCGGTTCCATTATGTTTAATGTCATGCTTTAAAATTTACCATTTAACATACTACCACCAATGAAATGTGTCTCATTTCACTAGATTGTATATTCCACTAAATTAGGTAGAGTGTAGCAGTCAAAAATAAAAATGCATTTTTATGCACGTTTCCTTTTCGGTTGCCTACAGCAGACTTTTTCCACACCCTAATAATGTTTCCTGTTTCCTAAAGCATCTCACAACACTTGTTGTCATCTTTTATATCCCCAGTTCAGGATTTCCCTTTTTGTATTCTATTTTTGCATTTATTTTCTACCTTAGTCTGCTGTAGCGTTGTTTGTAATGGCAGAATGTAATGAATAACTTCTCCATAAGGGTTCAATACAGGATGAGTTCACCCAGTTCACAGAAGTACAATTTTTTTTTTCTTATCCCTGTGACAAATGGCATATTTTGCAGGTTAGACTTCTTTATGTTTAGATGTTTCAATACATTTTCTTTGCTTTAATTTACTCATTCTTAATTCCTTCATAAAATTCCTCCGAGGTTTCATGAAAAGAACCATAATATTTGTCACTAAAGAGCAGATTCGGTGTCTGGTTCCTTTCCTTTTACCTATTCAAATAAATTTCTAACATCAGTAGGCTACACAAAAGGCCAGGTTCAACGCATAGTAAGAAAATACATTTCAATAACACCTTTATTTTCAATTAGCATTTGAAGTCAGGTGACAACGGTCTTAGATTTTCAAAGTCTTGAACATTATTCTGCACCATGAAGCTCAAACATCAAACAGTAGTAACAAAAGCAACCGGTTTTCAAATGGAGGGGGGGTGGGTTCAAACGCTCTCTACAAATGATTTCACAAATATGTCTTCAAAAAGAAACTTACTGTAAACGACATGCTGCATCCACTTTCCACTGGAGTCTGCTTATTCAGTCCTAAATTAAATAACTTTTAAATAAATAACATTGTGCACAGACTCCACTTAGAGACGTGTCTCTGTGTTTTTTGGGTGAACTCACCCTTTAAAGTTTCATCTGATCAGTCTTGGTTTTCAGTCAAATGGGCCTTTTGTTGGAATGGGGTTTCTGTATGACCCATAGCTTATTTTCAAATGTAATAAATCATCAAGAAATCACATTCTTCCAGTCCACTCATAAAAATAATGTGATTAATAGTGTAATTACGCACAGCAGGCGTTTCTCCGATCACTTGATTCTGGAGATGTCAGAACTCTGCACCGCCGCGTGGATTTATGATGAAGTTGTTGACGGGGCGTAACAAGGCGAGCAGAGCCATGTATCAAACGGCGGCGGGAACTGTGAACAACCAGCAGTAATCATGTCCAACCTTCATCTCTTTCATCTCATGCACCAGTGCTAAATTGATGGCGTTTGAAGTTTTCCAGTGAGTCCTTACTGGAAAATTATTGTAGGCCAACTGACTGCCATAAACTCTGGGGGCAGCAGGCTGTCACATCACAACATGAGGCGTTTACAATTTGACCCCTGACAGAAAATCATTCATTCATCAGACTTTGAATATGAAGTGCTGCTTATGTCCCAGACAGCAGATGATCGTCCTCATAGAATCAGCCATGATCTCGTCGAAGAATGAGAAAAATAAAGAGCTCGCAATTTCATAATTGGTGCATTAATTTTCAATTTCAAAATATGATGGGGAATTTTCACTCAGATTAACTTTTTTTTCCCAAACAACAATCCGAAGAAAAAACAATATAAAGCAGATAAGCAGCGTCTGGAATCATTAGACTATGTCAAAAATATTTCAATTCAAAACTAATTCACCTGTTTTTTTATTCACAATAATCACAGGTCCTGCGGAAGCCTTTCCGTTTAACTAACTCTTCAAACTATCAAACTGCTCATTTTGAATGTTATTTTGAATATCTTTGTGTCCGCTTCAAATTCAGCCCCAGTAATTTTGCCTGCTTTGTCTCTCCTGCGTGAGCGATATCTACCTGGGTGGGCGATGCACCTGCGTGCCTCAGCAGGCTACGCAATTAATTAAGGCATTTCCAAAGCATGCGCGGCACGGAGCTGCATCTGGAGTCTTTTCCTCTTGACTGTAGGCCTACAGGTCGTAACGTTACTTAGGCCGACAGAGTCCCAGGGGCGCTGCTGACTGGATCCACGCGCTGTTTGGCCGCTGGTTATTAAAAGAAAGGTGATAAGGTCTGACTCTAGTGGGTGCTGTTGGTTGGAGAGCCTGCTGACTGAACTTGGGAGGGGAGAGAGAGAGAGAGCTGTGCGCTCTTTTCCCGGCAGAGTGCGTCCCGCTCCACACAAACTCACACAAACACGCACACGTTGGGGTCACTCGTCTTCCAGGCAGCGCGCTGGTCTCAGTCCCGCACCTCCTGTACATCGCACATGAACAGGCTGCAGGACGCCGGCAGACCTGTTCCACCAGTGCACCTTCAGCTTGCTCAGAGAAACTCTGCTCTGTCTCCGTTTTCCGCGCCGTCTCCGTACCCGGTGCTTTTGGATTACACGGAATAGCGAGCGGCGTGGGCGCGGAACTCCCGGAATCATGAATTTATGGATAAAGTTGATGTTGCTGTACTGCTGCTGCTTCGGAGCAAGTGCGGACTTTGACGGCAGGTAAGGGCACATGGTTCACACTGTCTGCGGAAGCCGACACTTTGTGAAATAATGGTGCTGGTTTGATCCTCACAGGCTGTTTCTGCACAAAGCTGCGCCTTTAGAGAGAGCACTTGGCTGCAGACTGGAGCATTATTTTAAGAACTCTTAACTGTGAAGCCCAGTGTGACTAAAACATGTTGCTCCAGTGAAATTATGTGCGCTGAAGTGCTCTGTTAGCATTGATTCATGGTTTGGCATCCATGCTTTGCCCTGTTATCCTGACTTTGATTCAGTTCAGGTGAAAACGGACGGTAATAACCAAAGTGCATCCAATTAGTTCTGTGCCTCGGAGCACATATGCCGCTTTAGCTGAAGAAATGTTTTCACGTGCAAAAAATCACCACAAGCGACTCTTGTCCTGTGCAGATATCAGACTGATTATCTAGTGATGTGACAGCACATCGCCCGGCGCTTCATGTTCAAACATGAATCCGATGAAGTATGCGAAGACAGAGGTGTGGAGACGTGCCAGAGCCCTGAGAAAGCATGTGTCCGAGATTTCTCACTGCCTATAGGTGCAACTGAGTTGATGAACACGAGGGCTGATGCCAGCTTCTCTCTCTCTCTCTCTCTCTCTCTCTCTCTTTACAGCCGTGCATGATAAAAAAAACAAGTTATTTTAGTTCAAGCCCCATCCCATTCCTTTCAAACCGAAATGTTTCTAAATTGTTTGTGCAAAGTAGGCCAATTTTATCAGTCATGTTCTTTGGCAAAATGCTTATTTGTGCTGGCTGGTAGGCCTACTTCTTGTGAAGAGGACCTCAACAGTTAAAAGAGAAATGCAAAATGGACTCTGTATTCCGTCTCTTATTTCGTGGCAAAGCCTATTGAGATGGAACATTCAGAGCTTAGAATAAAATTGGACTGAAGTCCACCCAAACAGTGTGAGAGCTACACAAACAGTCTTACTGCCAATTTTCCTACATCTCCAACAGAAGGTGCAGCCAAGTATTTAACTTTTTCTTTTTTTTTTCTTATTTAAAAAACAGTATTTATTTTTCCCTTGTGTATCTCTGTTAGACAGACTGAGCCCCAAAGCTGGATTCTCTCTCATGTTTCACTTCTTCAAATGAATGAAAAACTTAAGATTATTGGAGGTAATTGTTACTGAAGTAGTGTGTTTTAAAATTCCCTTTCAGAATGACAGCCATTCCACCTGCTTGTTGATAGATTTTGACATCTGGAGGTATTTGCCCCACCCAGCCTTTTCTCCTACAAAAGAAGACTTGGATATCAAAGCTTTGAGCAAGACGTAAAAGTGTGTGAGCATATGCAAGCACATACTGTATTATAGTTACTTAGAACATGTTTTTTCCCAGCCAGCATGGCTAATGTCTGTGTGACAGGCCGTGGTCTGATTGGATGTGCAGGGCTTTAACTTCCATTTCACGCATTGCCTTTGTGTAATGATCATTTACTTAAATGTAGCAGCAGCATATTGTACATTATTAACATCCCTGCTGATGGAGTGGCTTGTCACCGTGGCCATAATTTGCCAATTTTTATGGGTATAAACTCACCCGGGCCTGAGTCCCCGTTTCAATATTAATTCATTGAGAGAATATCTCCTGAGACCGAGCACAAGCAAAAAAGCCATTTATTTCCCAGTCTCCCACACTTATTGCCTTTTAGAGAGCATTCCTAACAGGCTTATCCATCTAGTCCTGAAGGGTCCTTCACAGGCATCATTGGCAAGATCATTTTGTTTCTCCACAGCGGCACATAATATGCTTACCTGGAAATCTGTGGCTAAACACACCGTTCTCTTGTTGTTGCCACTTATTAATCTAACCAGGGACTCAAAGACGGCCAATTTCCTGTCATGTAGCATAGAGGACCTTTGCCAAAACAAAGAAGCAACACATACAGTAGAGGATATTCTTTCCTGGTGATGTCACTAAATTGTTAAGTCTAACGCAGCCAAGTAGCGCATACCAGACCTCCTCAGTAATAATCCAAAGCTGGGGGACTGGTGCCAGGTTATGTTAGTGTTGTAATGTCAGATCCACATTTGGGCTTCAGGGGATGAGAATGAGTGCAAAGTCACAATGTTTTGTATGCACAGCCCAACAGGCAGTATGAATGAAAATATACTTCTACCATTTTCCCAGTGTTCTGTAACTAGTATGTCAAGGTAGTCATAAAAAATGCATCAACAACTTTATTGTGAGTCCCAGAGAGGATTTAAAGTGTAACCTGAACAAAAAGTGAAGTGAGGCTCTGCTGACGGGCAGGTCAGTGCTGTCCTGCCTGTTGAGAAGTATACAGTGCAGTGTTGTTTCTCAGTGCAAGACACAGACTTAAATAAATGTCCAGGTCCCAGTGGAAAGCTCCTTGGCAAATCTTGTCGCCATGTTGACTGAGCAAACAGGACAGTTTGCAGAGAAAATCATTGGAGATAAATTTAGGTTGTGTTGAAAAAAGTGCTACGTGGACAATCAAATGTCATTGAATGTCTATGTAGTGCACTGATTTGTGTAATGTAAAATCTGTGTGTGCAATTAAGGTATCTCAGTGCAGAGGCTGGCTTGTTGTGGTTTCTTTTCTAAAAGAAAGAAAGAGAGCAAATATCCATGGTCTGCTGTACAACACCAGAGACTTGAGCTTGTAATGCAATCTAACAGTTGCTTAACAAACACTAGACTTGTGACTGAATCTGTATTAATCGTAACAGTGTGGGAGTTGTGTTCAGTTGTAAGGCCGCTTGATGGTGTCGAATCCCACAGTAAGGACAGCAGAGTTACTGCCCATCTCTTGCTGCCCCCAAAAACCCCACCTTTTCAAAATATGGCATGCTCACGAATGTGCAGTTTATCAAACAACTCAAAGCCACATTTGATTTGTCAGACACATTTTTATTAAAATGGACTGTGATCAAAATTTGAATAAAATATAAAGACAGGATTTCCTCCGTGTCTGAAAATTTACAGGACTGGACGGTGTGGACAAAATCAACAATATTTTTGACTGACATAGATAATGACATTGTAGGGATGACTATTGGTGCTTTCACAAAATGTCAACACAGTGAGCTTTTTGGTAATTGTTCAACAGTATCGTGCATCTCATGACTAATTGGATATAGTCAAATATTAGGGCAGATAGAACAGTCTGATCAGTTCAGAAAAGGACATCACATTACTGTAACGCAGCCTTTAAAGGGATAGTTCAGTATTTTTGAAGTGAGGTTGTATGAGGTAGGCTGCTTATGCATAGTCAGTCTATTACCTGCTGCAGGTGGCGATCAGTGGTGTCACTTTTAGGAGAATGGGAAGAAATCACTGCCGCGATCATCAACATTGTACTGTCGCAGATTGGGTCAGCAGAAAAATGTTTTTTAGCCACATATATAAATTCTTACCCCAAAAATCAATAATTGTACTCTAAATTTATAATTTCTTCACCGCTTTAATTTGCTGCCAGACAGCCATTCAGTGCTGACTTCCAGTGCAGCGATTTCTCCCCCCTTCTCCTAAAAGTGACCACATACAACCCCACTACAAAAATACTGAACTATCCATTTTAACTGCAAAGACAGCACTTGTGCCATAGCATGATACCCAAAGTCTGAGACAGTATCTAGTCCCACATCATGATTTTGTCATGAGACTAGATAGCTCTGCTTACAAATGTTTAATGCACTTAAAAAGGAAACGATTTGTAAGCACTCACACTGCAGCATTAAACTTGCCTTCTCTGGTTGTTCCTGTTCTTACAGAGATTGAATGCACGTGTTGAAAGTCACATAGGACAAAAATGTCTGCCAAATCAATGTCACATTTAAAAAAGAAGGAAAAAAAAGTTCTGTGTTGCAGAGCAGTATTTTGTAACTTGTCTCCAAAATTTTGAATTGCTTTATTTATGCAAGGTTCATCTCTGTTCAGCATGAAAGGTGTCACAGAACATTTGTAGTGGGGTTGCTTTTGTGCAGCTGTAGTGTTGCGTTGCATTACATCATACCTGTGTTTTTATTTTCCTGACCATTGATCGAATAAGTCCACATCCCCATCTTCATTATAAATAAGCATTTAGATTTACTCACCTAGACTTTTCACTTTAAATCCTTACCTCAGATATTTGTCAATATCCCACATGGTGCTGTGTGTTAGTGTGATAGTTTTGGCAGTCAGCATGCAGATCTGGCAGCACGTGCAGCTGAGGTGCTTCATTAAGACTGCAGACACCCTGTGACTCCACATGTTCAAGCCCTCCGCTGAGCTTGGCAGGTTCGAGCAAGTCCTTCACACCAAGATGCTACCAATGCAGCAGTCAACATCTAAGCGTGTTTGTGAGGAAAATCCATTCGACAGTTACACTTTGCATGATGCTTCACCGTAGATTTATGGATGATAGATAGATTAAATTTTCATCACTCTGAATTAGAACCATACCTTCATGGTGCTGATTATCACATTACACACCCTGCACTGCTCCTCTGTGAGCGATGGGCTTCCTTCTCCTCACTGTCAGGTCGGGGAAATCGGCCAACTCTGTGCCCATTAGTAAAACAATGGAAGAAGGATGGCGTCCCCACAGTGGGTATCAACCGCTCAGGTTCTGCTGAAAGAGCCTTCTCTGATAGTCTGTGCTTGAGAAGAGGTGTCACATGGCATGCATGAAGGGTAGTAATTATCCGCTTCAGTTCCTTCAGGGCTTAGTGCAATTTAGGATCATTATTCAAAGCCTCGGGGTCATAAATACAAGTACTGTGCTCACATCTATTTGATATGGCCGGTTTTCATTTGGAATACACTGGGGATGAGATGTATCCGAAAAACTGCTCACCTCCTTTGTGCAGCATCATCCCAAGTCTCGTTGTTGATTAAGATTCCGCCTCATTTTCAGTGTGTTCAGAAATATCTTATGATTTGAAAATAAGCGTTTGACACTGATGCGATAAAATGGTGAGCTGATTTTTTTTTTTTTTTTTATCCTTAGTTTCAAGTTCAGAGCATTTTGCAGCACAAATGCTGCCGGCTTAATTCTGTATGATGAGATGACCATAAAGTGCTGAGAACATGAAATAGGACTCTATATTCACCATCTGTGTGTATTTACTGTTTGTATGTATGCAGAAGAGGAATAATTACAGAGACATATTTGATTCAGTTATCCAGGACTTGTTGCATCTCATGAGGTTCCTGTTTTCTTATGGCTCCCTCTACACCAAACATACCCTGCAGACACCTCCCGCCCAGCAGCCATGGGGACAAACAACTCGCAAAAATATTGTTATCTTGGATTCTTCCAGTTAATAGAATAGTAAAAATGACAACTTCACATCCATCTACAAAGGAATAAAGCCAAAACTAATGGTTATTCTCATTTTGTTAACTGTTTTGTTTTACTCTGCCTTTTGTTTTCTCCTTAAATCTTTGGTCTACACGATGCCGGAACATCTCACAAAATTACAATTTTCCTTTCCAAGTGATGTTTTCAGATTACTTGTTTTGTTGGACCAAAACCTGAAGCTGTTTAAATTTATGGAGGACAGAGCAAACCAGAATTCACATCAGAAAAAAAAAAGCACTGACTTCTTGGACCTTTTGTTTTAAAAAGTATACTAACATGGCATTCTGTATATCAATCAACTATAGATTAATTTAATTTAATGAACAAAATAATAGAGAGGACACTTAACTGTCAAGCAGCAAAGTCACACATGCTGACTGCAATGGCTACATTGGCTACATAAGCTGTTCTGCAGCAACATTATCTGTTAGATGTGATTTTCAAAGCAGGCTTCCAAAGAGTCTGGAAAGAGCTGATAGAATAAAAAGCGCCTGCCAAACGTTCAGTCATTTACCGTTTTGTTTGTTTGTTCTTACTTTGCAAACAATTTGATGGATTGAGGGAGAAGATTAGTACTAAACGGCACTAAATCTCAAAAATTACTACAAGAATTTCTGGTTTAATAGCTGGACTGCCATTTGAAAAGAGTTTTTTATTCAAGGCCATTACAGCACAATGAGTGTGTGAAAACAAAGCTTGTGACTTTTTACACGTTCAGATCATGGACCTCTTGCAGAGATCAAAATATTTTTGTAACCCACAGAATCTTTTGCAGACTGGTATATGTGCCATGAGCAGTCTTAAACTGCAAGTGGTTACTCTGCTACATATGTTGCATAGCTGCAAAAGGTGCATGAGACCATTAGGTTCTGCAGGAGCAGGTTCACCCAGAACAGCATCACCTCTTCCCACAGAGTGCCTCAAAATTCTAAGATGGTAATTACCTTATGCACACTGATGAGTAAATAAGTGAAAGCACAAGAACATCAGGATGAAATCAGCTTCCAGTCACCAGATTTAAATACCACTGAAATGTCATGGGGAGGCTGTCGTTTTTTCTAAAAGTGTCAACATCCTCCAAACGAAGTGATTTTCGCCACAGGCAGAGATTTTCTTGTTTTACAGCATGGAGGGACAGCAGGCACTGTATTTGTGCGTGTGTGTATGTGTGTGTGTGTCTGGTTCCTGTCACTCTCAGAGATAGTGGCACCTAAACCTGGCTGCTGTCCTGACCTCTCCTTTTTGTTTTGCTCCTTTTCCGATCCTTTCCTTTCCTTTTGTTTATTTTCCTTTCCTTTTTCCTTTCCTTTTGCATATTTTCCTTCCTCTTTGGTTCCTCTCCTCTCTATCCATGTGCTTGGACGTGCTCCCTGCCTGACTGCCTTCCTGCTTGACAGGCAGCAGACAAACATTTTCCCTGGATCTGCCACTCTCACTTAGCATCCATCGGGGAATTTTTTTTCCAATGAAGTGATTGGCAGCGGAGGCAAGCATTAGCATTTCCTCATCTTGGCATAGAGACACTAACAGGCTGGGATAGTGGCAATGGATGTGCCTTGAATACTGAACAACAACCTCACTCTCTCACTGAGGCACAAAAGAAAGGATCTGTTGAGTAAAAGAAGTATATCAGGAGGTTTTCTGTTGATTGTTTTGTATCTGGATTACAGCGTTTCCAGCCTCTCTGTGCAATTTAAACCCACAGAGTTAGTTCAGGTCACTCACTTTTCATATCTTGAATAAAGTCAGTGAACTACACAAAACTACCCTGTGCTCCAGAACTCTTTTAGGATAGAGGGAGAAGCCTCAGTGCTTGAGGAAACAGGTTTTTTTTATTTTCGAGCTTTCCATTCTTGCTAGATTTTGGGTAACATCTCAGAGCCAGGCCCTCAAAGTATGCAGCTTGGATGTTTATCAGTATCCTTAAATGGACTCATTCTCTTCCTCTATTCTTTCCATAAATATGTGGTGAGCCTCGGTACAGATAAAAAGGTAATCCACATGTGCTGTCTGCCAAGAAGCTATTTCTTGCTCTGTGCAGAACAGAGCATGGTGTAACAAAAACACACTGTAATTTCTCAGAGAGACACTGCAGTGCTTAGAAAATAACCTCAATCTGTTAAACATTAATAACTGCATGTTTTCTCTGTAGGAATAATAATATTCTCCACTGTCTTGAAATGGTCTACAGTGTTCAGGGTATAGGGAAACACACTCTCAAATGTGTTCATACATAGAGAGTATTCTCAAGGGCTGCAGACAGAAAAGCGTAGCTTCCAATCAGTTTCACAAGCCTCATAATGAGCAGTGATGTGGTTTTCTCAGACGTGAGTGTCAATGGTGCACTGATGCACACTGAAGGCTAATTTTTAATCTGATCTGGCAGACTTTCACCTCAAATCTCCAGTTTGACAAACACCGAATAACAGGATCTGATCTGTGCTCTCAGTTTTATTTAAGAAAGATGATCGCTGGCAAAAAGTCGGCCGAAAATGTGTTTTAGATGTTGTATTTATTGCTTTTATTTTATAAAGAACTGAAAGAATCACTGGATTGACAGGAAATTAGTCAACAAACATTTTTAAAATCTGAGATTTTTTTTTTAATGCGGCAAAAAATGCAAACCCTCTCAGGCTTCAGCTCTTAAATGTGACTATTTGCTGCTGTTCCTTTCTCTTTTTTCTTTGCATGGTAGTGAACTCAACATCTTTGCATTTAGGGTAGTCAGAATAAAATAAAATTAAGAGATATCACCTTGGGATTTGGAGAAATTGTAAAGGACATTATTTATTTTTAACATTTAATAGCTTCTCTTACCAGAACGGTGCCAAGAGATTTTTTTTTTTCCTTTCTTGCATGCTCGAATACAAAAGTACATGTGACAGATTTTGGGGAACACAGTGCTATTAAAAAGCAACCTTTCAGTCAAAAACATTAACACAGAATAATCAAGTTGAGCTTTTTATTTAAATGTTACCCAAAATCACAAATCACAAAATCCTTCATTACAGCTGTATAATCTGCACGACATACAAAACCTTCCATCTCTAGACTCTGGATTCATACAAAGAAAAAACTCAGCAGGAAAATAAGACAAATCATGTGAATGCTTTTAAGCCTCCCTCCAAACATAGTTGAAAAGACCCCCACTTTTCATTAGGACATTTTAATTGGCTGTGAACTAATTATATCATCCCCTTACAGGTGGCCACGGCAGATGGCCTCATCCAACGGTCTGTGTCGATATGGGGCCAGGGTGGACTGCTGCTGGGGATGGACGCGCCGCTCCTGGGGTCACTGCCAGCGTGAGTGCTGCCATGCCTGCTGCTGCTTCTGGGGGCAAACAGGGCTAACAAGGTTGCCAGGTTTCAAGCTGGGGTCAAAGATGCTATTAGACTGAGAGGACGCTGGAACTATCGGCTTGGGAAACACACACATGCACACTGTCACAACAAAAACACATACAGCTAATGGGGCATCACACCAGGGACAATCTTTGAGTGAAGATTAATGGTAATGGCTGGTTGGACGGGAGGACAGGTTGACATTTATATTCACACTGTTGGTGGCCATAATGAGGAAGAGATTGGAGATGCAGGGGGACACATTCAAGGTTAGATAGAAGATTGTTTATAGATTACCACCATGCAAAAATAAGCTAGCTAACACTGCTGAAGCAGGGAAAATCAGAAACAGGGCTGTGAACACAATCCATTGTGCTGTTGGGTATACAAAACCTCAGCTGACCTGAATACTCAGCAACTCCACATAGAGCATTCAGAGGATGTGTCCTGTCATTGACGCTTTTGTCAGATGGACTGTGTAAAATATAAATGCGTAACATTTCCTGCATGTTTACATTGTGTCAGGATCCTCTGCTCTCCTGTAATGCTGCCCAACGAGGTGTGAATATACTAACATGGCTGCCATACCTGGCCAGTTGCCTCACAAATGTCAGATCCTCTGCTTTGCTTGGTGCCTGTGCTGCTAGAGCTGCTACTTTGCTGCGGAGGGGTAATCGAGAAGGGGTTAACACACAACTGGCCTTCTCCCATACAGGAACCTAGCAACCCAAAAATCAAAGGAATACTTTTGTGAAAAATACTTATTCATTGCTGAGAGTTTCATGAGAAAATCAATATCTCTCTTATACGTCTGTCTGTTGGATATGAACCTGCAGCCAGCAACAATGAGGAGAGAACATCCAGCATCTGAAGATCACAATACAAAATAAACAAACATATATGAATTAGGTGAAATTTAAAAGGGCTGGTAGATGGATTTATTTAACCTTTAGGTTGAGCATAAATAGCTTTAGCTTCATATTTAGCGAGCAGATGAGATTGGGATCAGTCTTTCAATTAAACTCTTTTTTAAAAAGCCTTTTTAAAATTTTCCTCGCTGATCTCTCCCAGCTTTATGTATGTGCTTCTGAAAGTAAAATTCTTGTCTGCTCAGGAGGTGATGTTAAATCCAAGCTCCAGATACCGAGAAAGACTACAACAAACAGGAACATGCCACATTATTTTCCAATGATGCATTTTGTCGTCTGAGATGCTCATTGTCTCTCTCAAACCTGTAGCTTTTAGAAGTTGATCCTTCAATTTATCTCTCTACATTTGATGTTTTCCATCCTCTCTTAGAATACAATTTTCTGTCTCAAATTAACAATTTCTATCTCAATAGTGGCACTTCCTTCATTGCTGTCTGCACTTGTTTGTTGCTCTTGATACACAATCAGTGTATCAAGAACACTTCTGCCTTTTCTGTGAAGCATATCTAAAATGGCCTGGTCTGTAAAACCATAAAGTGTGAAAGCACAAAGCAGAACCTAAAAGAACAAAGCTTTACAAATTCTTGATGAGTTTAAGTTTTTTGATATGGGTTGTTAGTTCCTGCAGTGAAAGAAGACCTAAAAAAGTGTTTGCATGTGGATTCTGGCGACATATTAATAGTTTGTGAATGCAATGTTAATTAATCCACTCATTTTGTGTTTTTCATGGCTGAATTTTTTCTTTTTTAATTTGTCTCCTTGTGTTTTGAAGCTCATCATGCCAGCTATTCCTGACCTTTTGTTTATCTCCATGTACTGTTTTGTATGGGAAATATGTCACACACTGCTTGTTAGGTCCAAAGGTCTGTGCAGGCTGCAGCTAAAAGATTGCTGAATTTATTGTGTTCAGCGGCTATTTTTCTCCAGTTTCATGCAAAAGTAAAAGAATGTCATCTTCTCACTTGATGTTTGAGCATATTGCAATATTTCTTACTTGGAGGGAATATAAAACATCATCACTTGAGTCCGTGACCCCAGTATTTTGTATTCTTACAGCTCAGCCAGATTAACCTTAGGTCCTCTGCAAGACAAATCTGCTTTTTATCCATCTCTCGCTTCATGTCTGATAGGAACAACATATGATAATTTTATTCCTACAAGTACGTGTAGTCAGAGAAACTACTTTTGCTTGTGGTTTATGGGACAGACCTAGACTTGTAGCGTGTGTGTGTGGGGGGGTGATTTCATAGTTGTCAGTTTGAGGTTTCCTTGTAGCAGTTAAAAAAAAAAAAAAAATTTACACAATAGTCAGCGTTGTTCAAAAGCCTCCTGCCTTTTTCAAAAGCTTTGACACTTGAACTACACAATTTGTGCTTCAGTGATTAAGGCAAAAGCAGCACTGTTTTACTCAGACAGCTCAATTGTATCATTTGATAGCTTGTGTTTTTGAACATGCGGCCAGACTCTGCAGTAATCCTGGCAGGAGCCTGTGATCTCAATGCCCAATACCTCCCAGTGCATCTGCACTGGGCTCTCTGCCATTACAGCTTCCCATGTTCAAAAAATTTGAGGTGAAATAGGTGTGTTTTGGATGAGAATGACAAAGAAGGAGATGACTTTAATATCACAGACGCAAGATGGGATTCATCTTTTGTGTTTTACCCAGTTCAGACCCAAACATAAATGAATATTGCCAAAGAACATGCAGTGCACAAGAAAAACATGTTGTTTTGATACAGCAAACTTGACATTTATATGAATAAATGAGTAAATATGGATAATTTAAGCAACAGTCATGTTTAAAAAGCCGTGCTTGCATCCATCACCTAGACAGCCAAACAGCAGTGTGTCAACATGTTTCCTTTGTTGTTCTGGAGTCCCACACATCCCATGTTAAACTTAAATCATGATGTAATTTTACGCTTAACCAAAATATCAGGCTGCTACAGAACTACTTACTCCAATGCTTCTTTTTTCAAGAACACCATTTCTTTTCTGTTAAATCGCTTGCTGAGTGCCTGTCTTAATGTGTCTGACTGGGAGCAAAGCTCAAATCATTCACTTGAGACTACAATCAGTATTGCATTAAGTCAGTAAGGTGCTCGTTTAAGCTCAGTGAGATGGCCTTTTATGGAAAGGAAGTGTAATCTTGTATGTGTCTGTGTGTACTGTATGTGTAGGTGTGTGTGCGTGCACCTTTTTTCTGCATGCATGTGAGAGAGTGCAGCCATCACAGATTTCAAGTCTTGTTAAGGTTTTGTGCCGATGAAAGAGATTAGATTGGAGCTATCGAATTGTGGCTTTCTCAGCCACAGAGCTCAGCAATCCATTTGTGTGACTTCACTCAGAGACTGAAAAAGTTCATGAATCAACCTTGATTTTTTTTAAATTTATTTATTTATTTTTTTGACTTCCAGAACCAAAGGGACTAAAAGTTGCAGAAAATGAAGGTCCTGAGGTGAAAGGCAAATAAGAAATTAGAGGTGAAGGCTACTGGAGTCGAGGAGAGACTTCAGGACAGGAGGACAAGTGAAAAAATCAGGCAGACTGAGAAAGAAAGAAAAGAGCTGTAGATTTATAATAAACTGAAGCTCCACTCAGAATGTTCCGACAGACCATCGACTGCCAGATCCATACTTAAAGCTACTCAGTCTAACCAGCTGCTATCATAATTATTTTACTGCCACTGAGAGTGTTTGAACATTTGTTCAGCAATTGCATTTCTAATTGCATTTCCAGAGGAATACTTACGGTTATCAGAGAGTACTTTCCATCTTGTCCACTCTAGATGAAGATGGAAATCAACAGGTTGATTGCAGTTGCATTAATATGCAAATGGTCAACTCCAGGGGCGGAGTGGGACACCAAAATCTACTGGGAAAATTCTGACCACACCGGCCCAACCGCACCCCCACCCTCACCCCCCACCCCCCGAGGACCGAGGAACCGGAGGAACTATAAATGAATAACTCA